>MU129267.1:0-40434 GCA_014904985.1 Hydnum rufescens UP504
TGGACTGGAGCCATTTCCCCTATAGATATGCCTGGAGCAGAGTCCTGCAGTGCGCCAGAATGGCGGGACATTCGTACACCATAGCGAGGCATAGGGGTCACTATTTATTTCTTTATACAGTACACTTCCTTCGAGCCCCAGGTACAATGGACAAAACGCGTGGTTTGGTCTGTTCACTCAGGGGAAAACATCGATGGGGTGGGGAGATCAAAATGAGGGCAAAAATAATGGCAAGTGCCAAGGATGATGATATTAAGATTTGTCAGGCAAAGTACAGTGAGCCCTGGGACACCTTATTAAAGGACAATCTAGCCTCCTCTGCAAAATCCAACTCCCCAGATAGACCTGCCACCCTTGCCTCCTCCAGAGTAGTAAAACCAGTTGTGAGGGGGTAGAAAAAGCTTGCAGGATTGAAAAGACTAGGCTGGCCCTGCCTGGGTTGATGGAGCATAGGGGCATGGAGTTTAGAGTATTTGGGATCTCCCCCTTCTGAGTACACACAAACTTGAGGGGATGTTCATTGGAGAAGAACTCTGATGGCATTTTATCAGTCAATTTCTCCTTATCAACAAGATATATCAATGTACCATTTTTGTTCACATTGAAATGTGTGATTAACACACTGGGATACAACAGGAATACACCTGTCGGTAATTGGATGACAATGCTGGCCTCAAAGTTGACCAGACATGTGGTTTCACCATCATCAAAGAACCCTGTGGAGCAAAGGTTTCTGCAAATTATTTTTCTAAGGATGTGGAAAAGGCGCTCACCTAGGACAAAGATGGCGCATACTCCAATAGCTACATTCTTGAAATCCCTATGAGGCACAGTTTTGATGGGCGACTTCACCATTGCATTTATTGCCACACAGAAGAACAATGAGAACTGCAGGGCGACTCAGTTGCCAGTTTCTGATCGCCTGTTAAGGGTTGTACTCGAGGCGAAAGATACGATGACGTAATCGAGACGAATACAAGGAAATGCCCTTAAGGCGATTGACGAGGGAGTTGCAAAGTGGGGATTACGTAAGTCACGAAAGATGAGTACGTATGAGGAAGACCGGCTTCTTGAGACTTAATAGGCGAAGGTTTTAAGATGAGAGTCGCGAGCGATAACTGAGGTCACGAGAGTGGAATTCAATCGGTTGACAATATATTCTCGATCTTCTAAAGAGCGAGTGTACATCAAGTAACTACTTATACTATTAGAGATCAAAAGGGTTTTATGGATAAAGGGGTGTTGAATAAAGGAAGGATGTATATAATAGGAATTGCTGAAAGAGGAAGGCACAATGGTGGCAAGGGTGAAGGTCACGTGATGGTGTGATTGGCTTGGTTATTCATACGTAAGCGAGGTTACGAGTACGACTCGTAACAGACAGCTTAGAAATGACTGTCTGAGGGACTTCTTGGTTTCAGAATTGCAAAATATGCCCCAGTCAGGAGCTTTACAACTAGAAAAACTCTACTAATGAAAAAAGCTTGTTTTGCAATTCTAAGGAGATTCAGGTCTGAGCAAGGCAAGTTTTGGCCTATCCAAATAAGGAAATTTCCTAATTTGGAAATTCTTTATAAAGAAATTTCCTTATTAGGAGGATCCATTTTAGGAAGTTTCCTTATTTAGATTCCTAAATTTGGCAAGTCCCCCCCAGCCGAGCCAGTTGGGAGCTGCCAACCCACAGGAGTAAGCAGGTTCCAGGGTCATGACTTGCTTGAAGGGTAACATTGGATTCTGTACCACTCTTAACATCAATGGTAAGCCCTGCAAATTGCTATAATCTTCTGTTTCAGCCTTCAAATTCATCACTTTGGTTTATGGACAGTTACCAAAGGTCGAGGATGCCAAAAAGTACTGGGCCAAGAGTGCAACTGAGGGAAAACACTTACTGCACCAAAATTTGGCACCACATGATGCTTATGTAATTCATTTCAGAAGCTAATCTATAGTGGATGAGTATGAGTGTCCACTATCTTATCTATGAGACAAACTTCTACTAGCTAGTCCTAGTGTTGGATTTGTTGTTTTACCATGCCAGATTGCAGGGATATTTATACCTTTAAGGACCCATTCTAGAACATTCTATCATCCTCCCATCTAACTTCCTTACCATTCTAGAGGTTTCTATTGCAATACTAATATTCCATCCCTCATTCTTTCTAGGACCTTCTCTGCTTTTCTGATCATGTGATTCTTTTCACAGCTGCATTTCCTAGACCCCTAAATGCATAAATCAGATCCTCTCTTTTACTTTATCCTTCTACACTTGCTAGCCTAAGGTTTGGTGTTGAGTCTTGCAAAAAGATCCAGTTGCCATCAACTTTGATCACCAAAATTAAATTTTCATTTTATTCAAGCTCTGACTGTTAACAAGGGACTCCCCTACCCAAGGATTTAGACCCAATTTGGTCATGTTCATGGGGAGGCTGTACAACTAATAATATTTTATGACATAATCATGATGTGTCATGAATTTGTGGCTGTGCTTAATGTTGCAACAGCAGGATTTGAACCTGCAGCCTCATTGTAGACCCTGGGCACCTTTAACCACTAGGTTACTAGCACCCCCCTATTGGACCAAAATGTTCCAACTGCAGGGTTTGAACCTCCAACCTCATGTTACCTACCCCCTGCAATTGGCAGTTTAGACCATTGCACTTTTTTCCCCTGCCCCCCACCCAAGATTCACAATGGACAAAACAGGGATGGTGTTTTGAGTGCTCTTAAAGTAATCCCCAATCCCAACATAACTACAATATGTAGGGACATACCCAACCTATACCAAGCAATCCCAACCCTAACCCCCAACCCCAACCCCCCAACTGTCCCCAACCCCCAGCATCACTCATAATGGTACATTACCACATTGACATATCACTGGAGACATGGTAACTTACCATGTTTGATATATCATTACAGCATGGTAACTTACCACATTTAATATATCATTGCACATGGTAACTTACCATGTTTGATATATCATACAGCATGGTAACTTACACATTTAATATCATTGCAACATGGTAACTTACCATGTCTGATATATCAATATGGGTGTGTTACCATTGAGGTGTTGTGGACCAAGTACCAGGGTTTACCAGGGGTGGTATGATACCCCATTTATACATGAATTAAGTGTGGTATCATACCACCTTTGATATATCAGTACTATAGCCTGTTGTCCTCAGCTACTATCTATGGAGGCAAAAGGATAGTTAGCTAGTACACTAAAGAGGTGTACTTACTTAGTACCTGGGATTTACAGAGATGCTGGGCAGCTGCCCTGGCTGCAGCCATGGAACTAGATGGAAATTATATAATATATGGTCCCCCATATAAATACCTATATAAATATATATTATTATATTAGGTAATATCCAATGGATATTCAGATGCATCTTCTCGCAGGTCTGCTGTACAAGGATGCTTGTTCAGTGCTGGCAATTGCTGGCATTGAGTTGCATTCATCCTCAAATGCAACTCCCCACAGCGAACTGAGGAAAAGGGACCACACACCTGCTGCGTGGTGTGCGGTCAATAAGGTAAGTCTCCACTGTAGATACAGCCATGCAAAAGAGCAGCAAAAGCTGCTTTTGTGCTATTACTACATATTTCTCAATTCCAGGTGTTCTGACACTGAACTGAATGCATGTGAACCCATATGAAAAACTGGGCATGAGCTTATGGACACATTGTAAGCAAGAGAAAAGGGGAATCTCTGCCACAATCTGTGATATGGAATTGAGAACAAAGAATGGGGGCCACCAAAATAATCCGAATGTTCAGGTCAAGTGTAGGAGGGTCTTTAGGATAGAAGATAATCCGACTGTCAGCAGTAGTTGCTCAAGCAGATGAATAAAGGGGAAATTATGCCACAAATACCACACTCCTAAGGTCCTAGTCTTGTGGCCTTAGACAAAGTGTAGTAGTATCAATGTCCTCAGATGGAATTGCACCTAGAAATCCAGCAGCAATACTTCAGTGCTTCAGACTGGGGAGGGGGAAGACAATGGAATTTTCAACACAATTCGCTTAATATACAACCCGGCTATGAGATCAAATATCCGACAGAAGAAGGGGGATAGGGGAAATATGTAGAAAAAGGAATCAAGTCAAACGCTTCAAAACTGACAGAGATATTCAATTTACAAGTCTGGGGATAGGATAGAGCATAAAATGACTATTTCTCCTTCCCTTTTGAATAGATTCCCTTGAGGAATGGTGGAATGAGGTCATCCTGAACGTCCTATCCTTCGGATATAAGGCTGCCAGACAATATTCGATATTTGAAAATTGGAAGGGGGAATGATGTTCTCCTGAGACAAGGGGGAAATTCATATGTAGAACACTGAGTTCTTCTTTTTCATGCAACGCCCTTCATACCGTCTGGATGGGCATTTTCAATATCTTTTTAGGCACGGTTGTTTCATGCAAATCTGATCAAAACTGATGGAGCAACTTCGAAAAATACACCTTCTAATTATGAATGAGCAGGTGAAATCGTTCCAGAAGCTTCAGTTTTAATCATGATGAATGTGTATTCAGTATCATTTGATAGGTATTGATCACAGCTTTCAGGGAGCCATATTTATGAGTCGATCGGATATGAATTGACTTCGAAAAGCAGGACATACTCCTTAAGACTGATGAATTCCATAGTAAAATTGTTCTAGAACATGCAATTTTAATCAGATCAACTCGTGATCAATATCGTTGGATAGGTGTGAATCATATCTTTCGGACGTTACTTTTTCGAGCCGATCTGATCAAAACTGACGGAGAAATTCAACAAATACTCCTTAAGAGTGCTGCATTTGCCCCTATTTGATTATGTAAATGTATCTGTGAGTAGGAATGAAGGCCCAGGTGTGTAATCCATTGTATTACATAATCCCAATTTGTTAGAGTCACCCTTAAGGCAACAAGATTTGTATATGCAGATTGAAGGAGAATTCAAGACAATATACAGAAGGGCAAGTTGAATTGCCAGGTCCACCATATCATGGCTTATGGTAGGGCATAGATGAATACAGTCCCTGTGGCCTGTTGAAGACCCCAGGAGATTGACTCATGTACAAGGGAAATGAGCATTCCATTTACATCTTTTCAGGCATATGGAATTCATGCTCTTCCATGAACAGACGAAAGCTTGTTATTGGAACAACATATTGGTACATTTTTAATTTGTTCATCAGAAAATTCAATGCTGACAGGGAACTCTATGTGGTAGGGATTTTTCCCTCCAACACTGTCCAAAAAGGTATCTTTTTTTTAAATCTAATTTTCTATGCATATAAGTGATGCAAAATGGGCAGCCCAAGCTGCCCTTTTTGCATCACTTCTAACAAATATTTCTTCTATTCTAGATCATGTGACTGACATCACCCAAGCCCAAACACACCACCACCCAAACCCCCTGCACCCACATCTTGACACCAAACCAAACCCCATACAACCCCTGTATGACAAACCAGGCACAAGCCTGTATGGACCCTGCTGTCCACATGAATGACAAAACATGGTACCACACACCCGCTCCAGTGGGTGTGTGGTACTAAAAGGTATGTTTTTTTAATCTAATTTTCTATGTGTAGGTGGCACAAAAAGGGCTGCCCAAGCTGCCCTTTTTGTGTCACTTCTAACATATATTTCTTCTATTCTAGATTGCGCAACTGACATCACCCAAGCCTGAATGCACCACTGCCTGAACCCCCTGCACCCACATCTCAACACTGAACCAAACCCCATACAACCCCCATACAACAAACCAGGCACAAGCCCGTATGGACCCTGCCATCCACATGAATGACAAAATGTGGTACCACACACCTGCTGGAGTGGGTGTGTGGTACTAAAAGGTATGTTTTTTTAATCTAATTTTCTATGCATAGGTGATGCAAAAAGGGCAGCCCAAGCAGCCCTTTTTGTGTCACTTCTAACATATATTTCTTCTATTCTAGATTGCACGACTGACATCACCCAAGCCCAAATGCACCACCACCCAAACCCCCTGCACCTGCATCTTGACACCAAACCAAACCCCATACAACCCCTGTACAACAAACTGGGCATGAGCCCATATGGACCCTGCTGTCCACATGAACAACAAAACACAGTACCACACACCTGCTGGAGCGGGTGTGTGGTACTAAAGGTATGTTTTTATTATTATCTAATTTTCTATGCATAAGTGGTGCAACAAGGGCAGCACAAGCTGCCCTTTTGTGTCACTTCTAATATATATTTGTCCTATTCTATATTGCATGACACACATCACCCAAGCCTGAATGCACCACCACCCGAACTGCCAGCAACAAGAACCCCTGCACCCACATATTGACACCAAACCAAACCCCATACAACCCCTGTATGACAAACTGGGCATGAGCCTGTATGGACCCTGCTGTCCACATGAATGACAAAACATGGTACCACACCCCAGCCTATACTGTAGTATTGATGACATCAAACATGGTATGGGACTGTGAGGGCTGATGTGAATTCTATGGTTAGCAAGAATGTCTAGTCTTCCAGTCTAATATCCTTAATATTACCTAATAAAATCAACCAGGAGAATTACTAATATTAGGAGTGGGTTAGTGGGCTGGCAGGTTTAGTTGGATATATCAGCTGGGTTGCCTCATTGGCTTCCCACCCCCCTTGCTCACTGCCCATTCAAATAGTATTGGGTTAGCAGGTTGCTGGGCTATTGGATATAACAGTAGGCTGTCTTGCCTGGCTTCCATGTCCCCCTTGCTCACTGCCCATTTAAATAATCAGGCTACTGGATATAGCAGCAGGTTGCCTCATTGGCCTGCCTCTCCTGCTTGCCACCCATTCAAATCGTACTTACCAGGGTTATCAGGATATATTGATGGGTTGCCTTGTCTGCTCCCCCCCTGCTCACTGCCCATTCAAATTGTACTTACTGGGCTCATCAGATATAATGACAGGTTGCCTCGTCGGTTTCCTGCCCCCCTGCTCACTGCCTATTCAAATTGTACCTACTGGGCTTATTGGATATAACCATGGGTTGCCTCATCAGCTTCCTGCCCCCCCTGCCATTCAAAAATAATGTAAGAAAGACCAACCCACACAGAATTCATTTCAATCAAAACTCTAGGTATTGCATGACATGATCAAAAAAAATTGGAAGGGGGAAAAGAGGAAGAAATTTTCTGGGGGGCTTGTAGGGTAGAGTCATATGAAGGATGTTGAACACCTGGGAATGAATGTTCATCTGCTTCATAGATGAATAGATGAGAGTATGTGCAGGCAAGTGAATGATGGTATAGAGGTGGGTCAACATCACTTGATATCTGTGAAGTCCTCAATGGACGGAGTGGATCGACATTCCTCGATATATGTAGTAAGAACTGAGGCAAGGGGCATGGTACACAATGTGTCAGTAACCAAAACTGAGGCTCATGGTTGGCGGTTGTGTAGAGTTTGAGATACAATGGTGTGAACATAGCCAGTTGTGTGCGAGTAAGTGATGGTCTGCTTCGCAAATGATGGCGAGTCCTGCACAAGTGAATAGCAGCTGGCTTTCAGGAGAGCGAGAATGGTGGTAGCTGCGAGAAAATCACAGTTAGCTTTACAGGTGTGGCCAAAACCACCTGACTGAGTGGCTATCGACTTTACCTTCATGTGATCATACTTAAGACAATGGATGTCAGCATAGTCAAGCAACACCAACCTAGATCTCCCTTTCCCCAACACAGAATGTGAGTGATGTATGCATGGCAAGCTGTGCATAGGTTGGAATGATACCAAGTAGGTAGCTGCCAGCTTTGGTCAGGTGTAACATCAACCAAGTGTTGATATGACAGCAGGAAATCATTTCTGTGATATAGGACAAGATATAAGAATCTAGACTATTGTTCATTTAGTCAGACTCACCAGTAGGTCAGAAAAATAGCTCATACTCACCTGCTCAGAACATGGTAATTCTCCTGCACAAATGAGGAAGGACAAAGGGCAAAGGGCAAACTCAACACCAGAGAATGCTGGCCTTTCAAAAGTTGCCAGCAGTCCAGTACATTCAGTGCTACTGTAATGAGAGTGTAAATACAAAAGATTTAAGAACCACAAGGCGATTCTGTCTCAATCGCGAGTCCAGCCCTTATCACATGCCTCATGAAGCAATCATTCGCATCTTGTTCTGATGTGCAAGACTCGTGGGAGTTATGTGGATATCCAGTGACCAATGCTTGAACTTCAGACCTATTGAGGGACCTTTGAGTTGTTCTGATAGAAAAGGGATTAAAAGTTGGACTCACCATTGAGTAAACACACCTATCTCCCTTCCCACATAGACCACATACCAGCATGTTTTCTGGGCCATATGCTCTTTGATATGCTCAGCAAGGGCAGCATTAGTGGTGGCCATCTCAATTGCACTGGGTTTAGTGTTGGCAGTCAGGGAACTCGAGGCAATGGATGATACAGGGATTGTGGAAGGTGTAGAGACTGTGGAAGTGGTGCAGACAGTGGGGCCAGAGAGAGATGGGGTACCTGTAGCAGCCTGAGTGGGCTGGGGATCATCTGATACATTCCCATCTTGAGACACAATCAGAGCATCATGAGCAACCATAAGTTTCCAGATTGCTTCTGTCAGATGATCCACATCCTGCACTGCACACCAGGGAGAATTAGTAAACCATAGATATACATCTGAGTATCCTTACTCTCAGATAACATGGTGAGGGCAAGAGCCTCCATAAAGGAATCAGTTGTGTTGCACATGCGTCACGTGAGGTGTTGATTTGATTCCGGCCTTTGATTCTGCACTTTGTCTACACTATGGCTCCCTGATCATGGGCCCAAGGGACCAGATGTGAATACCTCAATGGCTATGGTCCTGAATACATCACTGCCTGCAAAAATCACTCACAATCACAATGGTTTGAAAAGTTCTATAGTGCATGGTTTGTGTTGTACCACATCAGCTTGCCTGATGATTTTGAACTGGTCCCTGGGGCTACATACAAAGAGCCAAGTGATCCCAAAGCGCTTTGTACATATGAGAAGAGTTTGACAAAAAATGATTGGTATGTGCTATTTTGGGCTCTATTCATGCTATTTTACTGACCTACACATCTGAAGGCATTGAGACATTGGTTTAAGCATCATTGGAGTCCAAGGAAGGTATGCAAGGATGATGAAGACAGCTCCACCAACATCACCAAGGATATATTCCCTGTCCTTCTACCTGAATCGCTCTCCATTCCCAACTCTATGGTTGAATTTCCTGGCATTCCGAAGCCATGTTGCAAACAGCTCATTCATGTATACTTGGCACTATTCTATGACAAGCGAGTTAAGCCTGCCATCAACATCCAGCTTGCCATTGACCACAATCAGCCACTACCCTCCGGAAAAGTGCAATGGGATGATATCATAATGCAGCAGCAGATCACCAAAGAAAAATGGCTTGCCAAGACTATAGAAATCCAGCAGATCATCAAGGAAAGACAGATGATGGATTATGAGAATGTGGTCAAAGTGTGGGAGGGCAGGAACATGGACCTAAAGTCACTGGAGAAACAACAAGTGTAAGTAATTAATCCTGCCCCTAATTTCACTCTCATACTCAGTTTACTTTCCTAGGGCTTGTGACAACCTTAACCCATGGCTTGAGAAGGTCTTATTGATGATGCAGGAATGTACAGGAAAATCCTTGATGATTATTGTCAGTGGACCAGAATTGAAGAGCCAAGGCGATATGGTTGTGACATGGTAAGTCTGCCATCTGCATCTAATTCTCAATTCTACCCCTGAGATGTCCCAGTATGCACCAAGGTGTCATGCCAGGTTCCCATCCCATTGACTTCAACACATTTGCCACTTCCCTTTTTACAGACACAGTTATTCCCAAGTACATCAAGTTCCTGAAGATAGTACACCATATGCATACTCTTCGACTGTTCAGAATGAATTAGGACTCTTAATCCTAATATGCCCTCAGCACAAAATGAGCGTGAGGAGAAATATGGCCTCCTTTCCAACACTGCTCCTCCAATGGATGTTGCAGACACCAAGAATGATGTCAATCTGGATGAGGATGATGAAGTGAGCCATGTAAACAGTAATGATAGCACCAACAGTTGAAGATGTCCACCCCGATGGCCCACTGAAAACTCCTGACATCAGTTCTACAATTGGCTTGAATGAAGATCTGCGAGAGGACACCCTCGCTGATGATGCCACTGTGAACCAAAACCAGCAAGAGGATTCCATCCCTGATGATGCAATGGGCCTGAACCCAAGTCAGCTAGAGGGTGTCCCCATTGACAATTCAATCACCTCCAGCCAAAACCCGTGAGAGGATGCCCCCATTGACAGTGCAATCTGCTCAAACCAAACCCTGCAAGAGGATATCCCCGCCGATGGTGCTGTCAATAGTAGAGGACACAAATCTGAGCATGACATCAGGGCCAAAAGTGGTATGTTTAAACTGTAGTCTCTTTTCTTGCTAAAATAATTACCTTTGGGCTATCTGGTAGGACTGCAGCCCATGAACTGACAAAAACAGATGAAGTGTAAGACTCACAATGCAGATCTTCATGATTCAACTGAGAATGGTGGCAAGCAGCCTTGTCATTCAGATTGCCAACTTCCTCCATCATCCTCACCTTCAGCTGTCAATGTATTACCATCAGTGCCTCCCATTCCAACTACCACTCCCTTGTCTTCAGCCCTTATTTCTCTCCCTCTTGAATCCCTTATGTCCAGTGTGCCAAAGTGGCTGATGGACCATCTCAATGTCCTTCAGACCCTCACAGTTGGGGGAGAACCATGGCAGCAGATTCTAGTGAAGTTGGTTGAGTTGGAACAACAGAGTGGCTTTGTCTGGGACCATGTGAGTCCTTTTGCCCTTTTAGGACCTACACCTATTGATTTGTAAACAACAATTTGTAAGGCTGGAAAGCTCCCAACAAAAAATCACCCACCTGCTGTTGGGGCATGGTTCAAGTATGCCCAAAGTGCTTGATTCTGTCCCCCTCCATCTCCACCTAGTGTTTACTCAGCACTCTGGTGGAAGTGGTGGACTGCATGCCAGCCAGACTGGTGTAAGTCCTCAGCTGGGAAGCCCTCCCAACTCCAACTCAGTCAGCCACAAATGTAGGTCTAGTTAGATATTATGAGCCTTGCATTTATATAGTCTAACTAGAGGTTTTGATGCTGGGGCCCCTGGGGCTGGCTAACCTGATTTCCATGGTTCAGGCAGGGGCCCCTGGCTCTGAACTTAGAAAATGACCAGGGAGAAGTCATATAGGAGGGGGGTATCAGGATAGGTGCTGGAAGGCCTGGGAAGGCCCCTGAATGGGTCAGCGGGCTACATGGGCTTATTGGGCCAATCACAGTTATTATTTTCTCATTGTTTATGATGGGGGAATCCCATGTTTCATTCTTATTGACTTGTTTATTATTTATTTATTTATTTATTTAAAAATTCACAGGAAACTACTTAGTAGCACCACACACCCACCCTAGTGGGTGTGTGGTACCTTCCCTTGCCTCATCGGGGGTTCAGTCAGTTTTCAAAGGGGGGGGATGTCACAGGCAGTATCTATTGTATGATAACCTAGATTAAATAAGTAAAAATAAGATTAATATGTTAGTAAAGGAAAAAAATTCGAAGGGAATGCCAAAAGAGCAGCAGGTGCTGCTCTTTTGGCGTCGTGGTACACCTCATAATCAAAAAAACTAACCTAATATTGCCACACACCCACTTCAGCGGGTGTGTCGCACCATATTTGTTTCGTGTTTCGTTGTTGTGGAAAATCGAGGGTCAGGGGTATGGGGGGCAGTGCGGTCCCATGTTTTGCTTTGGACCTGGTCTGTGCATTTGTCGAGTCAGATATCAGGCAGTGGAGATACCTAGAATAATAGTATGTTAGTAAAGAAAAAAAAACAAAGGCAATGCCAAAAGAGCAGCTGGTGCTGCTCTTTTGGTGTTGTCACACATCCATAGGGGGGGAAACTCACCTAATATTGCCACACACCCGCCGAAGTGGGTGTGTGGCACCATATTTGTTTCGTCCTCGTATATGTTGCGGGAAGTCGAGGATGGGGGGGTATGGGTGGCTGTGTGGTCCCGTGTTTTGCCCTGGGCCTGATCTGTGCATTCGTCAGGTTGGGTGTCACACGGTAAAATGTACCTAGAATAATGATATGTTAGTAAAGAAAAAAAACGAAGGCAATGCCAAAAGAGCAGCCGGGGCTACTCTTTTGGCGTCACGGTACACTGTGTAATAAAAAAAAAACTCACCTACTAGTACCACACACCCGCCGAAGCAGGTGTATGGTACACAATGTCCTCGTCGGGTGGGTCTTCGCAGAGGGAAAAGACCTAGAAGAACAAATAATAATACATTAGTACAAAAAAAGAAAACAGAGGTGCCAAAAAGAGCAGCTTCTGCTGCTCTTTTGGCACTGGTGGGATTAGACATACCTAATATTACCACACACCTGCTTTGGCGGGTGTGTGGTTTGGAAAGTTTGGTTTGGCAGGAGGCCGTTTGGCCCATGCTCGTTTGGCGGATTGTCGGGTTTTGGTGGCGGGTGGTGTTCGTATGGCAAGTTTTCGTTGGGCGGGTGTTCATTGGGCAGGTGTTCGTGGGGCGGGTGTTCGTTTCCCAGGTGTTCATTGGGCGGGTGTTTGTTGGGCGGGTGTTCATTGGGCGGGTGTTCGTTGGGTGGGCATTCGTTGGGTGGGTTTGGGGTCATGGGGTTTGGCTCTGCGGGTTCATACAGGTTTGAGTTCAAGATCTAGAAAATAAATAATATTAGTTAAATCATTAAAACTTTGCAAGAAGAGCAGCTTACGCTGCTCTTCTTGCACCACAAAATAAAATAAAAATAACAAAAAAAAAACAATCATATAGTACACACACCCACCATGGTGGGTGTGTGGTACCTCGTTTCACTCTGTGGCCACACACCGTCCTGCTTTTCAGGTGCAGACTCTTGTTCGGGTAGGTCATTATACGGGTTGTCCCCATTCTTACTGGCCTGGTGTCGATACCTGGGGCTGCTGGGGGTTTCATGTTGCTATTTGTTCGTGTGAAAGATGAGACCTAGATTTAAACAAAAAGAGCAGCTTCACTGCTCTTTTTGCGCTGTTGTAGCTATTCCAAAATAAAACTCACCTAGTGACCACACACTCGCAACGGCAGGTGTGTGGACGTCTAGTTCCTGTTTGGGCGGTTTCCTTGTTGGGTGGTTGCGTAAGGTGCGGGAAAGAAACACAACTCAATGCCAGCAATTGCCGGCATCCAAAAAGCGCCCAAGTGCGGCGTCACGACTACAGTATGAATTAGTAGCAAGTGACTAAATGTAGAATAAATACCATATAATTAATATTTGTCGAAAGGAAATAAAGAGGCCATAACAATGAGTCAGAGTTCACTAAGGCATGCACATTGCAAAGTGGATTGGGCGATTTCTATGCTTCACAATCGGCTTAAATTTAAATATATTGGTGGAATATATGTACCCTACATGGGCGATCAATTATTTTGGGCGCTCCCTCCATTTTTCAATTTTTTGTACCTTCAATTCCCTATTTAGGAATTGAAGGTACAAAAATTGAAAAATGGAGGGAGCGCCCAAAATAATTGATCGCCCATGTAGGGTACATATATTCCACCAATATATTTAAATTTAAGCCGATTGTGAAGCATAGAAATCGCCCAATCCACTTTGCAATGTGCATGCCTTAGTGAACTCTGACTCATTGTTATGGCCTCTTTATTTCCTTTCGACAAATATTAATTATATGGTATTTATTCTACATTTAGTCACTTGCTACTAATTCATACTGTAGTCGTGATGCCACACTTGGGCACTTTTTGGATGCCGGCAATTGCTGGCATTGAGTTGTGTTTCTTTCTCTCGCAACCACCACCTAACAGGGAAACCACCCAAAGAAGGAAAGATGACCACACACCCGCCGATGCGGGTGTGTGTCACAAGTGAGTTTTTTTTATCGTAGTAGATACAACAGTGGCAAAAAGAGCAGTGAAAGCTGCCCCCTTTGCGCTGCTTTGAACTTGTTTACTAACACAGCACCTTTCATATAGATCATGACCTGGTCCTAGGGATCAGCCAAACGACGAAGGCCTGACCTGCCAGGGCCCAAATAGGACCACACCAGGCAACAACACGAGAAGGAAGACCACGACAACGCGACGAACACGACAAACGTGACAAACGTGATGAACACAACGACGACAGATGACAATGCGCCCAGTGAATGGCCGCACGAACCCCACACCCACTACGGCAGGTGTGTGGTTCTCTATAAGATGAGTCCCCCCCTCCAATATGTCCAGCAGCGAAAGCTGCTCCTTTTGCGCTGGTTTTAATTTCTCACTAATGTAAAGATTTTTTCTAGATTATCCCCTGCCCTACAACCAATGAAATGAAGAACCACCCAACAAGAACGAGCGGAATGGACCCCCGCCAAACAAGGACCCGCCAAATGAACCCCAAACCCCCCGAAACGACAGCCATGACACGAACGCGCGCCAAAAGCCACACGCCAAACAAAACCCCTGCGAGTGAAGGATCACCCACCAGCAAAGACACAAAGCGACGTGAAGCCAACGAGTGGCCCCAGGAACCACACACCCGCTGCGGCAGGTGTGTGGTACCACAAGATAAGTTTTTTTATTTTTTATTTTTTTTGTGGCACAAGAAGAGCAGTGTAAGCTGCTCTTCTTGCAATATTTAATGTTTATTATTCTTCTAGCTTTTGGACTCGCACCCACACGAACCCCCAACCCAAACCCGCCAAGCGAAACCCCACAACCACGACCCCACCGAACGAAGACCCGGTGAGCAAAACCCCGCCCGAAGACATGCCAAACAACCCACCCCCGACAAAGAAAACCGCGAAAATGCGACCAGCGCGACCACGACAGATGACAACGTACGCAGCGAACGGCAGCACAAACCACACCCACTATGGCGGGTGTGGTTCTATATAAGGTGAGTCCCCCCCAATATATACAGTGGCGCAAAAAGAGCAGTGTAAGCTGCTCTTTTTGTGCTGCCTTTACTTCTTTACTGACTGACTTTTTTTTTCTATTAGGTCTTCACCTTTCACACGAGCGAATACCGATGCGAGAACCCCCACGACCCCGCATCTCGAAACCCGGCCGACCATACATGGGGAATATAAAGTACCACACCCGCGGCAGCGGGTGCGGTACTACAAGGTGAGCTTTTTTTATTAATCCTGCGGTGCAAGAAGAGCAGCATAAGCTGCTCTTCTTGCAAAGCTTTATTTTCTAACATATTGTTTTTTTTCCCCTAGATCTTGGACTCGAATCCGCATGAACCCCTGACCCCAAACCCGCCAAACGAACACCCAGCGAATGAAGATCTGGCAAGCCAAACCCTGCAACCCACCCCACGACCCCGAACCCGCTGAGCTGAACCCCACGACCCCGAACCCAGGGAACCAAGCCAAACCCCCCCCCACATGAAGGTGAGGCTTTTTCTTTGGCTGTGATCGTGCAAGAAGAGCAGCCTCTGGCTGTTCTTCTTGGGCGCATGGGTGAGCCCCACTGGGCGAGCCTATCATTGTATATAATAATAGTAGTAGTAATAATAATAATAATAATAATAAATAAATAAATAATCCATGGCTAGGGGCCCCAGGGGCCCCTGGGCTGCTTGACCAGCCCCCTTGATTGAATTGCAGGGGCCCCTGGGGGCCCCCCGGGTCTGATATCTAGTTAGACCATATAAATGCAACCTTTGAAGTATCTAATTAGATCCTGATAATTGGCTGACCAGGCTGCCCAACTCTCTGCTACTGACAGTCACAATAATTGGGAATGTCTCACCATTTGTGGTAATAATGGTATTATTTGCATTGTATTCTCACTCTATTGGTGGGTATCTATGCTTGATACAGGCAAACCAGAGGAATATGGATGTTTTGAACAGGCACTAAAGGATGTTGATACTACCTTTGGTGCATGCTTGGGTAGATGAGAGAGTAAATTTCTGAATCTCTCTTCCAATACTTTCTTTTATGCTAATTTGGATGATCCCACCTCTATATATATTCCTGGCCTTAAAAAATTCCCACATGATGATGATTCCACCCCCTCTTTATTTATTCTTGGCCTTACATGTCCCTAAGATGATGATTCCACCCTTTCTGTATTTATTCTTGGCCTTACAATGTTACTCATATGATGATGATTCCACCCCCTCTTTATTTATTCTTGGCCTTACCTGCCCCTATGATGATGATCCCACCCTATATTCTTGTCCTTACATACCCATATCCTAGTGATTCCCCCTATATGTGTATCCTTGGCCTTATATGCCCACATTATGAGCTCAATTCTACAGATTTCTGAGACTAAACACCATGGGACCAGGGTCATCCTAAGCAGTACCCAAAGCTACTTGTGTGATATCATAACTCTAATGCAGAACCTATTAGGACACTGTGGTATCACTGCTAATATCCAGATTCATGAAATCTGAAGTCAAAGTCTTGCCTAAAGCTTCAAACACACCTACCTTGGCTCACATGTTGATTTTCAAACATTCCTATAATTCCAGGAAAAACCATAGAATACTAGATATCCAAATTAGAGGTTTTGACCACAGGAAATCAGAGTATTTCACATTTCTCATGTGTCAAGTTCTGAGGATTGCAAGTCCAAATACAATGAGATGCTTTCAAATCCTGGGTTTTCATTGAAAGCATTTGGAAAACCTGAAGAATCAGAATAATCTGTTTTTCAATCTTAGACTGGCATGCTTTGACTCAATAGAGTTGAAGCTACAAGCTTGAACCTAAGTTTGCATCTGGCCTTGCCTCACCTCACCTCACCTCACCAACAGTCTTGCTCTTTTGACCCCATTCACTACCTTAAGACCCCCTCATGCACAAGCAGAAGAATCGCCCCCAGACTACTGTCATGCATGATTACAATGGTTGTACCTCTACATGCATGGAACATATTGTTCCAAGAGTGGGGGCTCCATTGACCTCCTCAACACATATGGTGTTGATACCTAAATCTCTGGAGACAAGGGGGGAGGTCCCCTATCACTCTGACCTTCAAAGTACTGAGCTCAGCTTATTTGATGGTCATCAAGATGATGAAACTCTAGGAACTGTACATTATATTGGTGCCCCACATCCCCGCAAACACCACTGGGCTGTGGTATGTTATGAGTCAAAGGTTTGGGGCCCATATTAATTCTCACTAATTATTCTAGGACAAACCGCTAAAGACATGGATCCCTTATCAAGATGATTTCCTTGATGCCATGCTCTGGCATGAAGGTTGTGGAGATGTGTTGATGACACCAGGGTGTCCTGACTGCAAGACTCCGGGAGAGAGCAGTGTATACTGCTGCAAGGAATGCTTCTTCGACAAGCTTGTTTGCAAAGTATGCTGTGTTTGTCATCACACTAGACTACCCTTTCATTGTACAGAGGTGAGTTCCAATGGACTCTGTACACAATTAGCAGCATACTGACAACCAGTCAGCAATGGTCAGGTCAACAATTTGAACCAGTGAGTCTTGTGAGTCTGGGCCTATGAATTCAGCTTAATCACTCCTCTGACAAATATGATGCATGTCTGAGCCCTAAGCCAGGTCCTTGATCACATAGTTCACCAATGGTCTCCACTACATTAATCTTACCTTCTGTGGATGCTCCCAATCAAAAGACTGTGGTATCATCAACCAACTCCTTCATCATGTGGGTTGTTCCCTGCAACTGTTCAACACCCACAAACATGTGTGACATTCCAACTTTTACACCACTTCTGTTAATTTGGTCATATCTGAATTAAGGATTGGGGAGGAACCAGAAGATGGAGGAGGTTCCGGATCCAGTGGATTAGTCCAGTCCATGGGACTGAGACCATTCCACCTAGCCCAGACAGGCTAGCAGTTCCTGGAGGGTTAGGGTTTCTATGCCCACTAGGGCAAAGTAAGAGGGTTTAGTCATAAGCTGAGAGTTGCACAGTGTGTAGTGCATAATCAACAGGTCTGCAACTACTATGAGACAGACAGTTGATGGTGGTAGAAAAGATACATTTTTGGGTCTTGCCATGGCTCTTTCCATACAGGCTGTATGACTAAGGAAGACTATGTAAGAAGAGGGTAACTCCCAGGGCAGCACCAAACTCCTCTGTGAGGAGAAGCTTCCCACTGGGTTAAGCTTAGAAGCTATAGTAAAACCAATTAGGAGAATAAAGTGGCTTATGGCTTAAGGGACTCATAACACCACTAACACAGCCCCCCAGTCCCTTCAGCCATGAAGGGTCATCTTTGCAAGTGGGCTCCTTTGTCCTATCAGTCAATTGTAACTGTGTGGCCATCCAGGTTTCAGTCAAGGCAGCAAAAAGCCAAATTGTCAAGCACAGCAGGTCCATTGCTTGGGATGCTGTAATGAGTGAGTGCCATAATGGCTAGAATGGGTTTATAATCTGGCTGATAATTCCTCAAGACATCCCTTTGCCTAGTCATCATTTGTGTCTTCAGAGGGAATACTCCAATCCATGGGCCTCCAAATGAAGACTTCATTCTAGTGATGATACATGCAAATTCGACAGGGTGGTGACCCTGGCTCAGGTCTAGCCTTCGAAGACTGTCATTTATGATGGGACTCCTGACTCTGGTATATCGATAACCACCCAATGGGGGGTCTATGTGGACATTGATGTCATGTAGTCTCAGAGGGAGCCTTCTGGGGGTGCTCTTGTTCCAACAGTGAGTAGGGTTGAACCCAGTTGTTTCTTGAGACACGCTGGGTATTACTGAAGGCATTACTAGGAATTCATCATGCATATTTGGGCCCATGCATGGGCACAAGGGCACGGTATCATTATGACACAGGGCCATCCTGTGGATATTGCTTGCTGCTGTGGGGCTTTGCCAATGTGGACATTTGATACTGTTGGGATTGAGTTGGCAACTGCTCCAGAATACCATTCCCAGTTTGTTTGGATATCCCAATGGTACATCCTTTGACATGACTTGGCTGCATCCCTTGGCTTTTGTTGTTGCTAGATCAATGCCTGTCCCAATGCCTGGGCCTACAGCTCCCATGCTGTGGGGAGCCTCAGACACTCGAAGTGCATTTCCCACTGAATAGAGTATGTCTATGATTACGATTCTTCTGACAGTTCCCATTATGGACTTCTGCAGGAGATGTCAGAAGGTCCGGGGCTTGAAAGAACAATGGGTCAATAGTTCATTAGGGTTGGTCTGAAGCCATATGCAGGAGTGTGCATTCCTTTTGTGAATAAGGCATCATGCAACATATCTCCTCCAATTGGGTGACCAGATAATTATTGACATTCCTGCTCCATGTCCTTCCGGGTTCACATTTTTGTCAAGGACAGACCAGTGGACTACTTCTTGGCTGGGCTCGAATGTAGGAGTTTCAGTGCTTCTCGGTATTGCCAACATGAAGCCTTGAGTGGGGGGCCTGGTGCAACCCTTGTGTATTGTGTTCTGGCTGTCATGACAACCTGGGAACCCAGATACATTCCACTGAAGTCAGTCCATGCCTGCGATGGGGTGGCTTGTTGGCATGGGTACTGCAGTCGACTTGAGCTCTCCAGGTACCAATAGGGCAGACAACCCATTCAGTCTGACGTTGCTGTAAGGTTCCTTTGACTCAATCCTTGAGGCTTTGAACCCCTTACTGGCCATTTTACCACACCAAGGGTTCAGCAGGGTCTGTTCCATTGGCGGACAGGCACATATAGGATCGTCTAAATTCTTGCAACAGTGTTGCTGCAGCTTCAACTCACCTTTGAACCATACTGTCAACATCACATGCTGGGGCCTACCCCTGCAAGGGTGACTTTCCTTCATGTAGGGACCTGACAGCAGTTGATCCAATTGGCTCTTCCCTTGCAAGTCCCAGGGTTCTTGTTTGTGTCATTCAGTGACTGTGGTCTTCCCATGAACAGTCCCTTTTACAAGTGAGTTCAAAACCTTGGTCCAAGCCCATGGGCTAGATGTTTTTGGCACATTTTCACACCTTTGTGAGGTCCTGAGGCTACCAGGATCAGTCTGACGACAACTCCATGACGTCGTTTCATAGTTGACCATACTAACTTCATTGCTTCAGTCTATGAGATTACTCTCATTCTGTTGCACAGTAACAGGGTCCTTCTCAGGACAACAGGTAACAGTTCCTACTATGGGTTCCTGCAACAGTCATAGGAGAGACCGGGGGTTGCAGGTATGGTGCATTTGTAGTCTACTAGGTATGACTAGAGGTTCCATACTGAAACACATAGATCTTGATGGGGCAATGGGGGCCATTACCATCAGGGTACATGTGTCCGGGCGAGAGTTCAAGGTGACATGTCATGTAGTTACTGATTCAGTGGTAATGACTATGATCATCTTGGAATGTCATTCAGTTCCCACCCACAGCTTTTTAGCTTGGAAATGAAGAACTTTAAGCCCAGAGGCTATCATAGTTTCATGGGGCAGACTGCAGACCCTATGTCTGGTCACGATGTGGAAGATAAAAACATCCAGTATCAGAAAATGCGAATATCCATTGATACCAGCCATTGAAATGATCATGTGACCTATTACAAAATTAATTATGGCTATGCATGAAAACAGAGTTCATTCAATTACTCCATCAGTTTTGATCGGAGAGGTACTCCCATATAACGCTTAGAAAGCTGCGATTCACACCTCTCGAATGGTACCAAACACAAGTCAAACGGACCAAAACTGCACTCTCCAGACCAATTTTACTATCAAAATCCGGAATTCTCAGTAAAAAAAAACGAATTTCTCTGTCAGTTCGCATCCAATACCTTCAGAACAACTGCTCCTGGAAAGATATAAAAAATTCGCATCCAATGGTACTAAGCACACGAATAACAGATCAAAACTGAACTCTACAGAACGATATTACTATCAGAATCAACACCCATCAGTAAAAAATGAATGTCTCTGTCAGTTTACACTGGATCTGCTCGGAACCACCATGCCCAGAAAGCTGTTAAAAATCCACATCGAATGATACCAAGAACGTCTATTACGGATGCAAACTGTTGTTTCTGCATTGAATCCCATCCCATGCACTTGCCCCATTATCAACCAGCAACAAGAACATCTAAACCACTGGACTACAAACAAATTAATCTCCAAGAACTTGGAAATATCCTTTGATTTCATCTCCCATTGCCACAAATAACTTTTAGAACTTCACAGATAAGAAAGATAACACCTCCTTGACTACCCTTTTGTTCTGTTTATGAATGACTCACCTTCCTTGCAACCACTTTATGAAAGATAACACCTTCTCAGCAACCCTTTTGTTCTGTTTATGAATGACTCACCTATCATGCAACCACCTTATGAATGACTCACCCTCCTTGACAACCCTATTGTTCTCACATATGACTCACCTAGGAATGAGTCATATTCTTTAAACACAGCCACCTTCAGAAAGGTATAAAAGCTGGTAGATTTTCCTGTATCCCCCCATCTTCTTACTACTGGAATATACTACTGTCTACAAATCTGCTTGCATCTGAAGAGAGTACTGATCTAAAAGCCATCTGGAGCTAAGTCATATGCAAGGTTGTTAAGACTAAGTCACTGGAAGCCCTCTACGCGAAATACTAAGCCAAGGATAGTTGCAGGACCTAAGGTTAGAGTTGCTGGACATCCAAGGAAAGGTGAGTGATAACAAAGTTAAGTCAGAAGGAGAGAGAAACACATTGACATACTAAATCAAGCTTAAACTAGTCTAGAGCCCTCTTTAGAATCCGCATTTTGACCAGGAGGACACAAATAGGTACACACAAATAGCAGTAAACAGTTCAATACAACATGTATAAGCCTTCCACAAGCATCCTTCGATATATCATTGACTATAGCTAGTCCATACCACAATCTTATCCTCCACTGAATACCATACACAACTTGTTAGAGAGTGATCAACCATCAGAGTGAACCAGCCCATTGAATAAAAACAGAAATACAGTCTCCCATCTACACACTGGCTGAACCAGAGTTTGATTTGACAGTCATCGGAGCTCCCAATCTTTCTTCTATAACAAGTGCATAGTATGAAATGGCAATGGAACCTGTACCAGGAGGGATCAAGATACATTGTGGACCCTCATAAGATGAGTCTTCCTTTATGCTGGCATCTGTGATCACAGTAGAGTAACAAATGCATTGGAATCCCCTTCTTATATCAAGTTTCACCACAGCAAATTGATCAGATAATTGGCCTCATTCAACCCCTTGCACATTCTTTGTCAGGGACACCATGGCTTCATTCAACTGTGGAGGCTGCACATTGTTGCAGTACAGTGATGGGTACTCACCCCCCCCAACTGTGATGATACTCGACTGGGTCTTGTGCAACTGTGAGAGCTTGGTATTGCTGGTATTGGATTGAAGGTAGCACCATTGCATTATTTCATAATTCAGAGGGGATCGCCACAGTGAGCTTTGGATCAGAATGTCATCATATCCTTCCTTTCTAATTGGAGTTGTCCAATAGAGGTATGATGGAATTTTCATTTGAGTCCTTTGATAGAACTCTGACAGTCCTTTAACACTGATCCGATCACACATCAGCAACCGGAGACATTGTGGTGCCTCAGTGACAGGTTGCCATAGCCCTGATTTGTACTTGGTGGGCCAGTTTCAAACCACCCACTGAGACCACTGGGTGACCTCATTCATTTCATATTCCCGATATTCCATCATGCCAAACCCAGTGAATGAAGCCCCATGAAGCTAAACCCCATGAACAAAACTGTGAAACAGGGTCCCCCCATGTGGAACCCCAGCCAATGATGGGTGTATGAACCACACCTGCTGAGCACCCATCTTGGCAGGTGTGATGATTAAGGTATGTTATTTTTATTTTTGGACTTCTGTGTTACAGCAGTGCAAAAAGAGCAGCAAAGGCTGCTCTTTTTGCACTGCTTTAAGTTGTAGCTAACATATCGTTTATCCTAGGCTACAACCTGCACCCATGCCTGTACGGCCTCAATCCCCAAACCTGGCAAACAAAACCATGGTGAGTGATGACCCAACAAACAGAATGCCAGCCGATGAGTACCACATGAGAACCACACCCACCACAGCAGGTGTGATAGTGTAAGATTTTGTTTCATTCTAGTAGCACAGAAGGAGTGTCGAGAGCCACTCTTTCTGTGCTACTGTGGGTGAGCCATTTGGCTCACTGGATGTATATAGCAATATAGATAATAAATAATAATAATAATGATAATGATATTTAATGAATATTAGTAATAATATGCTATCACAGGAAGCTCATGCAGTAGCATCAATTATTACACAAGCTTCATGGGTTTTTAGCATATCATCTTATGGCCAGGGCTGTGCATCTGTATCTCCCCCTGATCCTCTTCCATTGTGCAGTTGCCAAGGAGACCTTATCCTACCTTTGCCTAGTCAGTCCCTCTGGGCAAATGCAAGAGATGGGCATCTCCAGGGGGTACCCCAACAGTTGAGGCCCAAGGGGGATCACAAGGGTGATAGAAACTTGCCACACCACCACTTGTCCCATTGTCTTCACTTGACCAGACTGTGCCCTTGCCTCCCTCTTTAATGGAAAAGCCTAGTCCAGATATTCTATCAAAGAAAATGGGCAAGAGCTCACCTGGTGATAACTGGGAAGATGTGCATGGGGAAGATCATATCTTTGTAGTCTTCCTTCACCCTGAAGAGCATATCTCTGCAACTGAATCTATATCCACCTGCCTCACCATTGAGCAGCATAAGAGGACCTTTAAGAAGTGCCCTTTGAAGAAATGGTGCCCAAACAGTTCCATGACTTCCATGATGTCTTTGCTAAGGAATCCTTTGATTGCCTTCCCCACATCATCCCTGGGACCATGCTATTGAGCTAAAAGAGGACATTGCGCACACTGGGGTGAAATTATACCCATTATCCCCAATGAGCAGCAAGAGATGGATGCCTTCTTGAAGGAGCACCTAGAGACTGGATGAATTCACCCATCCAAGTCACCCATAGCTGCCCCTGTCTTCTTTGTTAAGAAGAAGGATGGAGGCCTACACTTTGTCCAGGATTATCAGAAGCTCAATGCTGCTACAGTGAAAAATGCTTATCCTCTCCCCCTGGTGACAGACATCTTAAATCGAGTCACTCGGGCCAAGTTCTTCACCAAGTTGGATGTGCAATGGGGCTACAACAATATTCAGATGCACGAAGGAGATGAATGGAAGGCAGCATTCCACACCAACCAAGGACTCTTCAAGCCACTTGTCATGTTCTTTGGGCTGACTAATAGCCCTGCCACCTTTCAAATCATAATGAATCACCTCTTCAAAGATCTTGTTGCAGAAGGAGTGGTAGCCATGTACATGGATGATATTCTGGTTTTTACTGAAACACTCACACAACACAATGAGGTAGTCCAGAAGGTCCTCCAAATCCTGCGAGAAAATAATTGTTCCTCAAGGCTGAAAAGTGCACCTTTGGAGCTGCAACCATGGAGTATCTCGGAATTATCCTATCCCCAGGACAAGTTGGAATGGATCCAGTTAAGGTTGCTGGAGTTTGGGAATGGCCATCTCCTACAACAGTCAAAGAGGTTCAATCATTCCTTGGCTTTGTTAACTTTTACTGATGCTTCATTGAAAATTTCTCACATATTGCCCATCCCCTTCACCAACTCACTCAGAAAGATGTACCATGGAAGTGGGCAGCAGATCAGCAGAAGGCCTTTGATCAGCTAAAGACAGCCATCACCTCAACACCCATTCTTGTGCATCCTGATGCTGATCGGCCCTACCATCTGGAAGCAGACAGTTCTGATTTCGCTACAGGGGCTGTCCTCTCCCAGCTAAGGGATGATGACAAGTGGCACCCAGTGGGATTTATTTCCAAAAGCCTCAATGATGTGGAGTGCAATTATGAAATTCATGACAAAGAGCTATTAGCAATCATCCGTGGCTTACAAGAATTTCAACACCTCCTTGAGGGAGTGGCACATCCAGTAGAAATCTTGACTGATCACTGCAATCTTGTCTATTTCATGACAGCCCAATCTCTCAATCAACAACAGGCATGCTGGTCCTTGTTCTTATCCCATTTTGATTTCCACATCACCCACTGCCCTGGAAAGAGTTCTACCAAACCTGATGCCTTATCTTGCCGAGCTGATCATCATCATGGGGAGGGGGATAACCAAAATCAGACCCTCCTCCCACCCAAGCTCTTCCAGATTAAGGCAATGGAAAGCTTGCCCATACAGGGTCTTGGGGCTGATTTCCAGCAGAGGATCTGTGACTCAAAGGATTTAGATGAGTCAGTGGCCAAGGCAATAAAGGATCTGGATGGATCTGAAGAGGATGGTTGGGTTGTATCTGATGGGCTTATCCTCCTCTGAGGAAAAGTTTATGTCCCATGCAATCCCAAGTTGCATCATGACATTGTCAAGGCTCATCATGACACTCCTGTGGCTGGGCACCCTGGTCGATGGAAGACAGTTGAGCTAGTCACTTGCAATTACTGGTGGCCAGGAATCACACAATATATTGCCAACTATGTACAGGGGTGTGACAGATGCAATCACACTAAAACATTCCCCACCATGCCACTAGGGAAACTCCAACCTAATTGGGTTCCAGATCATCGATGGCAAATCGTCACCACAGACTTCATCACAGGCCTCCCACTCAGTTGGGGATATAATGCAATTTGGGTAGTGGTTGACCACTGTGGAAGATTAAAACATCCAGTATCAGAAAATGCGAAATTACACTACTTCCAGCCATTGGACGATCACATGACTGATTATGAGATTAATTACAGCTATGCGCAGAAACCAAATTCGTTTTATAAATCTGTCAGTTTTGATCAGAGAGGTACACCCATATAACGCTTAGAAAGCTACGATTCACACCTTTCGAACGGTACCAAACACAAGTTGAATGGACCAAAACTGCACTCTCCAGGCCAATTTTACTATTAAAATCCAGGATTTTCAGTAAACAACGAATACCTCCATCAGTTTGCATTCAATCCTCTCGAAACAACCGCTTCTAGAAAGATATAAAAAATTCGCATCCAACGGTACTAAGCATGTGAAGAACAGATCAAAATTGAACTTTACAGAATGATATTACTATCAGAATTAACACCCATCAGTAAAAAACGAATTTCTCTGTCAGTTCGCATCCGATCTGCTCGAAACCACCGCGCCCAGAAAGCTGTTAAAAATCCGCATCGAATGATACCAAGCACGCCTATTAAGGATGCAAACTGCTGTCTCTGCATCGAATCCCACACCATGCACTTGTTCCTTTTATTAACCAGTAACAAAAAACACCTTAACCACTGGACTATGCTCAGATTAATCTCCAGAACCCGGAGATGTCCCTTAATTTCACTTCCTATGAGCCCCAAAACACATCACAAGACCAGTGACATCATGCTCCAACCACTCCACAAGCTCAGCAAATTAGTGACATCATTCCCTTTATGAATCCTTTTGTTCTCTTTATGAATGACATCACTATGACTTCACTATGACATCACACTCTATGGATGACTCAGCTATGACCGCATTATGACATCATTTCTTTATTACTCTTTTGTTCTACTCCACTATGATCTCATAGCTTTATTACTCTTTTGTTCTTGCTCCATGCACAGCCACCTTCAGATAGGTATATAAGCTAGCAGATTTTCTTGTTCCCCCCATCTCCTCACTCTGGAAATCAACCACTGTCAACTACTGTCTACCATTCTGCTTATAATCTAAAGAACTGTCTATCTAAAGCCATCTGGAGCTAAGTCATCTTCAAGGTTGTTGAGACCAAGCTACTGGAAGCCATCTATGCAAAATACTGAAGCCAAGGATAGTTGCAGAACCTAAGGTTAGAGTTGCTGGACATCCAAGGAAAAAGTAAGCATAACAAAATATGAGTCAGGAAAGAAGATTGAAGCATACTAACAAAACTAACCAAGCACTGACCATTCTATAGCCCACAGATATCCGCATTTTGACTAGGAGGACATAAACAAGGACATACAAATATCAGTAAATGAACAAATGCAACACGAACACATATAAGCCTTTCTATAAGCATTCCATACGACGTATAAGCCTTCCTATAAGCATCTACGATATATCATTGACTATTGCTAGTCCATATCACATTCCATTCTCCAATAAACACATACATATCTTGCAGAGAGTGATCAACCATTGAAGTGAACCAACCCATTTGAATAAACAGAAACACAGTCTCCTATCTACACACTGGCTGAACCAGATTTTGATTTGGGGGTCATCGGAGCTCCCAACCCTTCTTCTATACTGCCTATCAAAATGAATGCATGCAATCCCAACTACAGATGAGGTTGACTCTGTAGGACTTGCTCAACTCTATCGTGACCATGCTTGGAAGCATAATGGCTTACCTGAAGAGATTATCAGTGATTGGGGACCCCAGTTTGCATCCTCCTTTATGAAGGAACTCAATCATCTCCTTGGCATTCACACTTCCTGTCTACAGCATACCATCCTCAAACTGATGGTCAGACTGAGCGAGTCAATCAGGAAATCAAACAATATCTATGCCTCTTCATCAATGAGAGGCAGATGATTGGTATGACTGGATGGCATTAGCAGAGTTCACCTATAATAATCACATTCACTCTGCCACCCGACACTCTCCTTTTGAACTCAATACAGGCCAACACCCATGCCTGGGCACAGAGCCTACTCAGGAAACCCACCTGGAAGCTGTTGATGAGTTTGTGAAGCATATGAAGCAAGCCATGGAAGAGGCCAAGTCTGCTCTTCACCAAGTGGCACATGACATGGCACGCTTCTATGATGCTCATCACCAAACTGCACCCAGTTATGAAAAAGGGGATAAAGTTTGGCTTGATGCAGAAAATGTCACAACAACATGCCCTACCAAGAAGTTTGATGACAAGTGGTTTGGTCCCTTCCCGATTGACAAAGTTATCTCGCCATCAGCCTATCGGCTAAAACTCACCCAGAACTTCCAACAAGTCCACCCAGTTTTCCATGTCAGCAAACTCCACCCATTCATACCTGATCATATTCCTGAGCAATGCCAGCCCCCAGTACCCAAACCAATCATGACAGCAAAGGGTGACACCGAATATGAGGTCAAGACAATCTTGGACAGTTGTCTCTATTGTACCAAACTGCAATACCTCATTAAATGGAAAGGCTATGGCCTGGAGGAAAACAGTTGGGAACCAGAATCAAACCTCAGCAACTCTAAACAGCTCCTTGATGCCTTCCATCGCCTCCATCCAAACTCCCCATGGCATATTGCAACTGCTATCTGGGATACCCTACCTTTCACCTGTTTTGAAAATTTTACTGAGGTTCCCCAGCATACTTTATTTGACTGGACTCAAGGAAACTCCCTCCATTCACTAAGGGGGTTATTGTCATCCTTGCCATTATTGGCATTTCTCTTATTATTATTGCCCTCATTCTATTGGGCCTTGGCCAGCAGGCTATGGGCTGGGTAGTCAACCAGTGGCAGCATTGGCGCCCTTGTCAGCACCTGTCATTCCCTTGCTCCCCACATGAGTCCATGGAGTTGCCAATCCAGACTCCCCCTCCTCCTCCTCTACCCCAGTCCCTGAATCCACATCACCTGTCCCAATCCGTACTCCATCCACATCATTATGGTCCTTTGACACTTTGGACACCTTTGGAGTACCCAGGTGTACACTGCCTTGGAAGTACATATGCTAAGGGGAATACATATGGAAGTTGGGGCATAGCCATGTGGAGGTGCACACAGGATTCATAACATGGCTGTGTCAGCTTAGTGAGGCTTAGTGATGGTGGCTGTGGAGGCTGACTGATGGGCTGTGGAGCCAGCACTCTAGGAGGATCCAGAAGGTTATGGAAACTGGTGGAAGGCTCTGGAAGGCTGGTGGCTGTGTGGAGGAAATAGTATTTATAGCCCTTCACAGTTGGGGGATCACCAGTTTCAATCTCTCAGGATTCCCACTGCAATAGGTGCAAGACTTGTGTGTCCCTTGTTGTGTGGTGTATACTCAGGATTCTCACTGCAATAGCATGTGGTCAATTAATCTCTTTCCTCTTTCTGTTTGTGGCTTTGATGGCAGTGTTTCCCTGACAGAAGCAGTCCACTTGACTAGTGGGAGGGGGAGGTGGCTGTCCCTCATTGTCATCAGCAGCAGTGGGTGCGAGACAAAGTCAAAGAATCCTGTAATGTCAAATGTTACTGCAGATGTACCAGCCCTATGTTATGAGCAGCTTCTATATCATGCACTGCTGCAAGGGCTGCATCTTCTGCTGATCACCCCAGGATGCCCCCAAACTGGTCTGCTGGCAGGAGTTCGTGGCTCAGGGCCAGGTACACTAGGTGATGGGCAACTATTCGCTCAATAGCCTTACCCAGTACTTCTAGAAGCTGGATTAGCCGGTAGGCATGTGGCTTAGAGTACAAGTCCTTGTTGGGCTTTCTCAGCATGACTGCTATTGAGGTGTGAAATGGTTCTGGGTGGTGGCCCATTTCAACCAAGGTGGCACAGATGAGGAACAATTCCTCAGCTGCCACCTCCCAGGCACATTGGTAAGCCCTACCTGTGAGTTCACTGATGCCTGGAGCATTTAATGGTGCTGCTGTAAAGATTGAGTCACAGACTTCATGTCTCGTCACCTTTGTCCATGCCAAGTTGTCCACACACCTATCCATCTCAGGGTAACAGGCTTCCAGTGTGGAAGATAAAAACATCCAGTATCAGAAAACGTGAAATCACACCACTCCCAGCCTTTGGACAATCACATGACCAATTATGAAATTAATTACAGCTATGTGCAGAAATCAAATTCATTCTATAATTCCATCAGTTTTGATCGGAGAGGTACGCCCATATAACTCTTAGAAAGCTACAATTCACACCTTTCGAACGGTACCAAACACAAGTCAAACGGACCAAAACTGCACTCTCCAGGCCAATTTTACTACCAAAATCCAGGATTTCCAGTAAAAAACGAATTTCTCCATTAGTTCGCATTCAATCCTTTCGGAACAACCCCTCCTAGAAAGATATAAAAAATACGCATCCAACGGTACTGAGCACGTGAAGAACAGATCAAAACTGAGCTCTACAGAATGATATTACTATCAGAATCAACACCTATCAGTAAAAAATGAATTTCTCTGTCAGTTTACACTGGATCTGCTCAGAACCACCGCGCCCAGAAAGCTGTTAAAAATCCGCATCAAATGATACCAAGAACGTCTATTACAGGTGCAAACTGCTGTTTCTGCATCGAATCCCACACCATGCACTTGTCCCCATTATCAACCAACAACAAAACACCTTAACCACTGGACTATGCTCAAATTAATCTCCAAAACCCAGAGATATCCTTTCATTTCACCTCCAGAATGCTCCACATGGTCAGTGACCACATGCTCAGCAAATTGGTGACATCACCCCTCCTCATGATTCCTTTTGTTCTCCTTATGCATGACTCAGCTATGACTGCATTATTACATCATCTTGTTATTTTTCTTTTGTTCTCACCTATGACTCACATATGACTCACCCATGGGGGAGTCATATTTCTTAAACACAGCCACCTTCAGAAAGGTATAAAAGCTGGTAGATTTCCTGTATCCCCAGACAATAATCTCCTCTCTGGAAATCATCACTGTCAACCACTGTCAACTTTTCTGCTTGCCTCTAAAGAACAGTCTATCTATAAGCCATCTGGAGCTAAGTCATCTTCAAGGTTGTTGAGACAAAGCCACTGGTAGCCCTCTACATGAATCACTAAAGCCAAGGATAGTTGCAGGACCTAAGGTTAGAGTTGCTGGACATCCAAGGAAAAGTAAGCATAATGATTATGTATCAGGTTTTTGAAGAAAGAAGAAAGAAACATACTAACAAGACTAACCAAGCACTGACCAGTCTATAACCCACAGATATCCGCATTTTGACCAGGAGAATGTAAACAAGAATACACACAATATCAGTAACAAAACCAACACAACACGAACAACGTATAAGCCTTCTACAAGCATCACAGATGTATAAGCCTTCTATAACATCACAGACGTATAAGCCTTTCTATAAGCATCCCAAATGATATATCATTGACTACAGCTAGTCCATATCCCTTCCTATTCCCCACTGAACACATACACATCTTGCAGAGTGTGATCAACCATTGAAGCGAACCAGCCCAAAATAACAACAGAAATACAGTCTCCCATCTACACACTGGCTGAACCAGATTTTTGATTTACAGTCATCGGGAGCTCCCAACCCTTCTTCTATACCAGGAGTACTGGTGGGCCGGGAACAGGCGCCACTCTAAGGGTGTGCACTTATCTACATGACTCACTGCTGCTTCTACCCCTATGCCTCAATCAATTGAAGGGGACATAAGTTGGCGTTGTCCCACAAGTCCACTTTGCAAATAAGTAGATCATCTGTGGGGTGGCTTGTTCAACAAGTGTGTTGTAATAACTCAGCTTGGTCTTTTTATAGCACCGTTTGAATATGGCCCAGAGGTGGGCAACGTTATTCTTCATGTCCTCTGTCACCTCTTGGTTTGCTGCTAGAGTGTCACCAATTAATGACCTTGCCATTGAGACTGAACTCAGCATGGCCATCAACTCAGGAGTCCACCACAGTTTTGCTCATGGTGATGGGTGGCAGATCAGGACTGCTGCCATGGCAGCCTTTTGCATTGTGGTCTGAAGGTATTCAGTTGCCTGGTTGAGTTCCAAGGGACTCACCATGTCAATTCCCTGGGCTAATAGGGGTCCAAAGGCCTCATCGTACTCATCTTCATTATCATGCAATGAGCTGTAAAGTGTCACCATGAATGTTTGTTTGTCTGCATGCTTCCAATTATACTTAGCTTCAGACAGGTTCAGTATCTTGTCCCCAGCATTATCAATGGCAAAGAATATAGCAAAGTGGTCGGAGTCAGCATTTGCATCCTTCTCCACAGACCATTCAGTTAGTGCATGGGTCTCATCAGCTCTCTCATTTGTGAATGTTAGGTCAAGAGGGGATAGGAACTCAGCACTCTTTGATTGCCAGGTTGTCAGGTTGTGCGGATTGCACAGAGTGAAACCATTCTCATACAGCCATGATACTGTATCATTTGCTTGCCAGTCCCTGTTGCCATCCATTTCACAGCATATTGGGTGGCAAAGGTTCCAATCACCTGTCAGAATTGTCACCATATCACTATCGAGGACCATATTGCACAGCTGGTTGACTGAGAATCCTTCTTCTTCTTCTGCAGCTGACTGGTTGTAGATATTGACCACCTGCATTGTTGGTTGGTTTGCCCCTCAATGCTTGATATCAAGGACCTGGATATCCAAATCATCAATTATATCTGTGTGGGACACAATTTCAAGTCTGGCCTCTGTGCAGGTGTGTGCCATGACCCTTGGGTGATGATTTTCAGGGATGGAGGATGATGGCATTATGTGTTGCCATCCTAGCATACTTATGGCACCCTGGACATCATTGGCACTAGTTATACTTCCATACCATGGTTCTTGGAAGAGGATGATGTCAAAGTTGTGTTCATGGGTTGAGGCTATGTTGAGGGCCATGTGGCAGATCTGGTTGCTGTGGGCAGCATTCAGGCAGTACACATTGATGAGGGGGCTCTTTGGTGTTGTCTCAATTGAAGGCATGGGGCAGTGGGGAGGTGCTGTTCTCAGGCACCCTCAGATTGGCATCTACAAGTTTGGATTTTGTCAGGTAATAGTTAGCTTTGGGCCTTTTCCCCACATGGGCAGAGGATGATGGGTACACAGTCTGGTCAGTATTCATGTAGTCGTCATGTTCCCATTCACCCTCCTCCTGGTTCTCTTGTCATCTGGACTCAGCCTCCTCAAGCAAAGCACAGCATGACCTCCTAAGCTCGAAGTCTTCATGGTCCTTTTTGTTTTCAATATCTCTTCTTGATTCAGTAGTCTTGGCTGTGGTGATCTGCATTGGGACTGTGGGGTCTTTTCCCTCTTCACTGTTAGCTTTTGTGTTTTTCTTGCAGTTTGTCAGCTTGCCACCCCCTGAAGGTGTACTAGTACCTGAGGTCTTCTGTTTGCCTAACTGTTTGGTGTGTACATCACACATTTTGGACCTAGCTTTGTGCACCCCTCCACAATTGACACACTTTTTGGGCAATTCTGTAGGGTGGCTGTCAGTTGTATGCTCTGTACTGGTGCAGATGTTACACATTGATCCTGTTTGGCATGCATCAGTGTGGTGGTCAATAGAGCCACATAGGTTACAGTAGTATACTTGCGGGCATTCGATGTAATGGGAGGTTCAGCACAACATGCCAAATAGGTACAGCACTCCCTGGTTTCTAAACATAGACACATCTTCTTGTGATGTGAAGCTAAACAAGATTGATGTGCTTGATTGGAGTACAAGGGCTGACTCATATCCAAGCCATGATGGCTGGACACACATTTCCAGGCCCTTGAACCCTGCCCATTTGTCAGCAAGCTCCTCTGTTACCTGTTGAGTCATTGTGTGGGCCATTGATGTGTGTCGGAACACAATCAAGTTTTACCCTGTGGTAGACATGATCAGGGTGTGCTTTGAACTCATTTGGACTAAGGAGAGAGGCAATTAGAGCATAGTAGTCTTTCAAGTCATCTGCAGTTGTACATTCACCTGTGATGATGACTGTGTTCCCATTGAGTGAATATTAGATCACATTGATATGGTCTACTTGGCAGGCATTTGTGTGGGCTAATGCATCATTAATCTTTGATACTATAGTGTGACCTACCTCATGTTTCTTGGGCTCAATCTTGGGGAAGAATTCGATGAGGAGGCAGCAATTGTGGTTTCGCTGGAAAGGGTTTGATGGGGGTGGCATAACCTTCTTCTTTGGCTGTGGTTTAATCAGGAGTGGGTTGCTTGACCATTTCATGCTGGTGGACCATGAGGTGGGGGCATGGATCGATGCCGAGAGGTCATTCTGCAGTGCACTGTTAAATCTATCTGCTTGTGCATTGTCCAGGAGCACCTGTGGCAATTTAGACTCTAGGATATGCATGAGAGTTGCACTGGAATCAGCATTTTGGGCCAGGGTGGATGCCTGTTCAGCATTGGTATGGTGAAGTGCTGACAATGAGGGGTCTTCAGGTTGATCATCAGATGTCAGATATGAGGCATCTAAGACCCCCATGTATATGGCTAGGTCGCACATGATCTTCCTCAGTGGGTGCACCAGTATCTCCATGCATGGGTCTTCCTCAGTCCCAGCCAAGTCTATGTCACAAATAATGTCAAAGGCACAGGACAGTTTCCTAACAGTGTACTCGATTTGTCCCAGGATTGGGAACTCTTCCTCCTCAACTGCCATGTCTGCTGCTGTGTCAGCCTGTTCACTCACTGCTTCAGAGTTTTCCCTCATTGGGCTTGCTGCCATAGCTGCAGAAGTTTGTGTTGCCATTGGGGCTGCCCCACGACTTCTCACAGTTAGATGGTCCCTAGAATTCATTGGGTATGGTGAGTCCCAATGGTCTTGCTTTGATGCTACCATTCTTCCACAGAGGTCAAGTCTAACAGTTCCTTCAACAAAGGGTGACTTAAAACAGCCCGGGCCAGGCTCATTTTGTTTGGACATATCAGACAGGGCCCTTTTTAGGTAGGGAGGGGGTATGGGATGTGATGGGGGATGTATGGAACTCATTTCAATCTTTCGATTTCACTTTTACTATGCATGTGATGTGGTGGTGAGTTGACCTCTTATGGGGTCATATGTTGATCCTTCCACAAACAGATGTATCTGAACAGCACATGATGCCCTGTTTCCAAGGAGCAGTAGTTGCAATGAGTTGTCATCGTTGTTGTGCTCTGCATTGCCTCTCCTTTACAGCCACAAGCATTTGGTTTGTGCAACTATCTGGCCAAATCAATTCTATGACACTTATATTGTAATTAACTGTACATTACTCTTACTGCATGTTAGAATTCTAGGTGCACTGCTGAAACTGCCTGTAATATAGATTGATAAACATGTTGCCAGAGCCTTGAAAGAGAAAGAAGTACAACTTCCATACATACAAGATAGAAGTCAAAACAAGCCAGCTCTGTAAACATTGTACAGTAATTTGTAAATCATCTGGACAAAGGAGACTGCTCATAATAGTCATTGTCTCAATCCCACACCAGTCTCAAATTTCTAAACCAAGATCCTCACACCTTCATTTTTTTTTCAAGCTCTGAGACAATAACAAAGCCACACAGTCATCTCAAACCCAAAATTGTGGAGGCCTTAAAGGTTATGTTGAAAAAGAATTACCTGAACTTCATGGATGGCTGGACAACAGACCTCACAGAAATGTAGATGGAGCAGGCTTCTCATCAATCAAAACTGAACAGTATTTTGCAGTGGGGATATCAATTGTGTTGATTTGGTGGAAAAGGCCAGTCTATTTGATGATGAGCAATGAATATTATATGCAGATATGGGAAGTGCCAGCAGTCACAACTTGTGACTTGAGTGTGACTTGGAAGTTGTACAAAGTCGCTTGAATGTTGCTGGAAGTTGCCAAAAGTTGAGTCATGGCATCACTAGGTCCTGGTAAAGTTGGGACTAATGATAAGTACACCACCATGATGCACTTGAAAGGAACAGTCTAGTGAAAATTTTAGTGAGAGTTACAGTATTCACATGAGAAGAACTCCCCCTGATTACTAAGCAGGTGAGGACGAATTCGGCAGACTGGTGAGACTCAAGTCACCCAGGTGAATTAAACAGGTGGCGGGAAGAACACACACAGAGAAAAGTCCTTAAGATTTATGTGGGCTCAAGCCCATCCTTTATACTATTTACATGAGGCACAGAAACACATAAGATGGGGTAAAATATGGGGTAAAGATGAAGTAAAAGTCCAATGATGGCAGCAAGGAAAAAAATTGCCAGTGAAACTGTCAGGGCCACGCTGCGACGAGAGCACCAAACAAATATAAACACAGATAGTTCCGGCTAAGTCCGGTATAAGTCCGGCTAAGTCCGAGAGAATCCGGGCAGGAATGAGATAACGAAGATAGAAGGGGACGGAGAGGCAATCCAGCAGCCCGGAAGGGACTAGGCGGAAACGAGCACAGCGGTCCTTAAGCTCGCGGAGTCAACTGGAAAATACTCGGACCTGTAGTCCGGAGTAACAGCGGAAATCCTGAGATTATGTAATACGAATACGGAATACATGAAGGCTGACCTGTAGTCCGGAGTAACAGCGGAAATCCTGAGAGACCAAAGCTGGGGTCTCTGGACTTCGCTCTCGGACTACTTATACATGATGACTATACTACGGGGGAGTGATTGCTAAACTGGAGGTGGTTACAAGGGGGACAGGAACAGGAACAGGAACAGGAACTCGGCCAGGGGGTGAACCGGAAGCAATGGGAAATGAAAGGGAAATGAAAAGGAAATGAAACCAAGATAGGGTTGGACCGGAGTCAAACCGGAATCAAGCCGGAAGCAAAGTGGACTTGGGCGAGGGAAATAAGTGGAGAACTGGACTGGAGGTGGGCGGACGAGGACCGGAGTTGACCGGAGTAGACCAGAGTTGGGGGCGAACCCTGACAGAAACCTATCTACAAGATCCGTGCTGTTTGCATAGCCCCCTAGGGGTCGCACTTGTCTCCAATGTCGTATCTGGTCGCTTCCATATCCGCTCACTCCAACACTCCCCCTCAAGTGCAATATAACCTGAGTCCCCCAGCGTGAAAGTCCAATTTCGCAGCCCCAAGGGCTTTCATTAAAATGTCAGCCATCATAGTCTCTGTGGGACAATATACCAGGTTGAAAATACCATCTTTAATCATCTTGCAGATAAAATGAAAACAGATGTCGATATGCTTTGTCCGGGCATGATAATTATCACCCATCATGAGTTTCAATGTGGTTTGATTGTTGCAGTACAGGGTTGTGGCCTTGAGTTGAGTGTGAAACAACTTGGCAATGAGGCTCTGCAGCCAGATGCCTTCTTTGGCAGCCTGCATCATGGCAACATATTCTGCCTCAGCCGTTGATAGCATAATTAGCTCCTGTTTTTGGGAGCTCCAGGAGACCATTCCTCCATCGATCAGGTAAGCATACCCTGTAATTGCGCAGTGATGTTCCTGCATTGCTCCATCCGCATCCGTATACCCAAGTAAGTCATGACTTTTCAATCTGTACATTAGGCTGATATCTTTCATGCCTGATAGGTTCTGTATAGCTCACTTTGCTGTTTCCCAATGCGTAGGTCCCAGCTGGTCAAGAAATTGCGATAGTGTCGATACTGCAAAGGTAATGTCTGGCCTCGTGGCCATGGACGCATACATGAGGCTTCCTATGGCCTTGTGATATGGGGTCTTCTTCATCCATTCGATTTCTTCAGGATTCATCATGGGATCCTCTTTTGTGAGTGTGGCCCTGGGTTCCATTGGCATATTTATGAATTTCGAGTTGCCCAAAGAGAACTGGGCTACAATTGAATCAATGTAAGATAGTGGACACCCATACTCATCCACTGTCCATTTCGCTTATGTAAGCTGTCACATGAGGCCAAAATTCATCGCCACAATCATCGAAGTCGCGCTTATGGCCCTATGATCTAAATTATGTGCTAGAATGGCAAACAGCCCCAGTAAAACCATATTTTATTGCTCTATGAGGTGGCAGCAGCTTTTTTCCGCTCGAATTCTATCTCATGTACTAATTCAGGTGGGAGGCAGCGGTGGCTGCGGTACTTTTTGACTGCCCAAATGGCTTCAGACCCATTAAGTCCATGTCTATATCCATCCATAAAGCGAAGGGACCTGTTGGAAAACCTAAACAGAATGTTAGTGACAATAGAGGTTAAATACAAGAAGACTGACCGTCACATGGACAACAGCAGTATGGACTCCAGGGCTGCGAGAGCATTCTTCTCCAATATCATTGGATCAGATGAAATAGGAAACTGGCGATATACCTGCTTTGCATACCCCCAACACATCTCGATGAAGTTCAACTCCAGGTGAAATTTTGGTAGAAATATTACCCTATAGCCCCGCCTTTCACACACATCTTCCAGAAGGGATTTTACCCCAACAAAGTCAGGTTGGTTAAAGAGGATACGTTGGCAGCAGCAATCCATTATCCCAGGTGCACATTTGAACCCTTTGCACTTGGCTTTGAGGGACCTTGCATTGGAAAACCCACGCTCTTCTAGAATCACTGCCATCCCTTTGAATAAGCCAGGGTATTGTGGGTGATCATCCGGAAAGTAAAGTGGTTGGGGTCTCCCGTCGGAAAATTGCGCATCCGCCATCTTCTTGAAAACTTTGACAACCTTCCTGTCTGAACCATGAATCACATTGCCATTGGGACCCAATAGTGGGACTTTAACACCCCAGTTCTCACCCTTTTTCCTCCCTTTCCCATTGGGATTGGGTGGATACTTGGGCATATGTCGAGCAGAAAGGGCATTGTCGGCATGCTTTTTGTGGGTTGTCACATTGTCATATACGAATACATGATCTTCCATCCGATAGTGCTTGTCTAGGACGTCCATTGCTTTCGTCACTTGGGCAAGAACTTCATCGCACATGAAATAGCTGTCGCGCTCTTTTCCAGGCCTTAGAAATACTCAAGCCCCATCAGCATCGGTGTCACCTGGCTCTCGAAGCCAACCATAATCAGGGGAAACGAAATCAGCAACCATAAGGGATGTACCCTTGCCCTTTGCATAAGGCTTTGCAGTTTTGCTGGCATGGACCCATCGTAATGTTCATCTATCATGTGCATAAAAGATCAACTCATTGTGATTCCAGATGACGGTTGGACAACTTGATACAGGTGTCAACGGGTCGAGATTACCGCCATCATCAAATTTGTGGGTCTTTGCATCGACTGCGGCCCATGCTGGGAGGAAAGTTGATTGTCGGTACGTAACCACATCATCCCATTCATGGCCATCAACATATTGTCCCTTTGGCTCCTTTCCCCAGTGGTACTGCATAAGCCACATCCACCATGAAGCAGTTTTGAGTGAGATACTTCTTTCAAGGCCAAGGTGAGTCTTTATTTCTGGTGTATCGAGATACCGAACAATATCCAGAGCAGATATGAATGGCCCAAGACCTTGAAGATGGAGTGTGATGTCTTGGGCCAGATCCTCGTTGGAAACAAGCATCGAAACATTCCACCTCCCATATGCATTTGTCAGAAGGTTTTTAGAGTCCTTAATGTAAGCATGACACCATTCTCGGAGGTGTTGGGCTAACCATTGTCCCTTTCCAGCGGCTGTGGCAGCTACGAGTGATGCCACAATCCAACCATTGCCCCAAGCCACAGAGTCATTTGCATATATATTCAGAAACATATGCATCAATTCGAGGCGGCCCTGAGTAAGCAGGTCAAGGTTGGGGTCCATATGACCTGCACCAGTGGGACGAGGTGGTCGGAGGATTTTTTCGAGGCCTTTTGCTGCAGCTTGAGCCTCTTTGATTGTTGGAGATGGGACAAATCATCATTGGTGTGTTTTTGTTGTGAGGGGTGAGTTCAAAATGTGCTCATCATCAATGAGGGATGCTGTGGATGTGTTGTGAGATGGACTTTCATAAAGTGAGTGAACCTCTTCATCGTGAGAGGTCCTGTCGCCATCTGGGGATAATGCCACCCAGGTGTCAAGACGAGTCTTGCCTATTTCTGATGGCAAGGCAGCGGTTGATTCTGGCACCGACAATGACATGACAGATGGTGCAGGGACAAATGTTATTGTGTCATCATTGTCAGCGTCAGACTCTGTTGTGAGGTCTATGGTTACATTCAGATTCTGAGTTTGTGTTTTTGGTGGGAGGTGCTGCAGCCAATTGTATAGGCTCGATGGGTTCCTATGGTTCTCCTCAGCAGCTTTTTGTTCCTCTAGAACATGTTTTCTGTCCCTATAGATGGAGTGCGGAGCTCTCTGACCATTAATTTTACAGCCAGAGTATGATCCTTTCACTCCCTCCATAGCACCATGCATTCCTGCACGCACTTTTTGGGGGAGTCGGAGCCATGCACAAGCCATAAAGGTTTTCAATGCTGAGGGATTTGAAGTGGGCAGTTCATCATCTATTCCAGTAGTCGATGGCAAGGATACTGATGAGCTGGCCACAGACTGTTGTGGGCAGCCTGGTCAGCCATATAGAGGGGCCTTAAAAGGAGGGACACATTGATGACTTAGGTGGGCCTAAATGGCTGAAATCAAGTTTGATGTCAAGTGATGATCAAAAAGCTGAATTTGACAACTGGCAATTACAATTTGACAATATTTTGACATCAAGGAATGTCAAGTGCCTCATTTATGGGCCCTCTGCAAAATCTCAGTCAACAA
>MU129268.1:0-13462 GCA_014904985.1 Hydnum rufescens UP504
TCCATTTTCTATGATGGATGATGTGCCGATTCCAAATAGGGACAACATGAGTTTCCCTTTACTTGATCCTTCATTATTTCAAGGCCCCAAGTTTGAAGCACTTGTAGCCACAATACCAAAGTAGATATGAAGTAGACAGATTTTATTAATGGTTTCTTAATGTGTTTGTACTGTGGCCTTAAGGGGAGGTTGTTTTATTTAAGAATTCTAAGTTGTTCCTTCAAGGCAGAATGGAAAGACTTGCAATAGTGGTCTTCAATTGAGTGTGCTCAAGTCCTGAGTGCTAAGTCCTAATTTGGGTCAATTTTGGCCAACTTTCAGCCCAAAGCTCAAGTGAGAGATTTCAATGGGCAGACTGATTTGGCCAAAATAGTGATGGGACCTACTTAGGTACCATTATCTGCCCCAGAAGTGGTACCTAACTAGGTAGGCTTAGATGACTGACCAAGGTGAGGCAGCAGACCATCTGGACACAAGATCTACATTGCAGGTAGCATGTGGAAAACTGTCACATGCAAGAAGATGACCCAAGGGGCAGACCTGGATGCAACAGGTGATGAGGCGATGGAGAAAGAATCCTCCCCCCTAACCCCCCTTATGTTTGAGACAACTAACAAGAATATACAAGTCTACAGCATTAATATTGCCCAATCAAACCCCAATGGCCATATGGCAGTCCAACATGCCTCAATGAATGAGTATGATATTTTATTCATCCAAGAGCCATGGTGGGGCCCTATAGGAGGGAACAACATATATGGATCAGTAAGTATGGCAGGATGGCAACCCATCCTTCCTTCAGCAGCAATCCCAGGCAATGCAAGACCTTAGGTCTTGGCATACCACCACATAGAGTCAAACCTGGAAGTAACATTGTGCTCTGACCTGATAAATAACCTGGACCTTATGATTTTAGAAGTCCAGCACACAGGAGCCAGACAGCTACCAGTGCAACTAATCAATATTTATAATCAGCCCACCTCAGATGGAGGAAATTATGCAGTTGATCTCCTAGTCACCATCCCACCCTACTACCTACTCCCATCAATCATAACTGGGGACTGGAACCTCAGACACCCGAATTGGCAGAGTCTGTCCGAGAACCAAACCATCAGCCGATGGGCCCATGACACAGCAATGTGGCTAGGGGAAAATGGCTATGACCTACAAAACAAAGTGGATGTCCCAATGTACCAATTGTACAATGGAAGGTTTATGTCTACCCTGGATTCAACATTCATTAATGTAGCAGCCCAAGACACAGCAACACTTGCAGAATGGGCCCTTGACTTGAGCAACAGCTGTGGGTCAGACCACCATGCAACAATGCTGGCCCTAGCCATGGGACATGAACAGCTGGTCAAAGTGGTGGGACAGAAATGGAACTGGAAAGATATAGACAAAAGGTATTCTCTACTACACTCCATGAAGAAATTCATAGAGACATACAGGAATACAAGGCAATGTTTGGGTGCCTACAGGACCATGACACCACTGCAGTGATGCCAGCTAATATTGACCACTCAGTTGAAAGACTTGAGCAGGTAATGATGCTAGCTACTGACAAAGCAGTGCCCAGGTGATGACCTTCAGCAAAGTCCAAACCCTGGTGGAACAGAACAGTCACTCTAGCCCACCATGACTTTCAGATGGCAAGAGAAGAAGCATGAGTGTCACAACAGCTACTTGGTTGGACCAGTGAAGAGCAAACAGCCCTGGTCTTGCACACAAAAAATGTCTTGCACTGTAGGATCAAGAAGGCCAAGAAGGACTTCTACACAGAAAAGGTAGAACAGGCAAACAGTGGTAATTTCTGGGAGTTTCACTGTTGGACAACAGGACCAAGGCAATACCCATCACCTGCCATCTCATGTGGACCCAATCAAATGCCAGCCATCACCCATGGGGAGAAATGCAAGGCCCTGTGGACTGTCCTATTCCCCACCCCAGAAGCAGATGGTGCCGACATCGCACCTGTGAACATGGACCCTCACCCAGGGGACATGCAGCATCACAAGGTGAAGTGGGGTGAGGTAAGGGACGCACTCTTCACTGTGGCCCCAGCAAATGCCCCAGGTATTAGTGGACTCACAGGGAAAGCCTACTGCCTAGCTTGGGCAGTAGCCAAGGATGAAATATAATGGGTAATATCCATGGCAGCAGAGATTGGCTACCACCCTGAGAAGTGGCAGACTGCAATAGCTGTTGCACTCCACAAACTGAATAAGCCTGACTACTCACAACCCTGTGCTTATAGACTCATTCAACTGCTAGAGGTAATTGGGAAAGTCCTTGAGTGCATCCAAGCAAGGAGACTTTCCTATATAGCACTAGCAGCCAGCCTCATTCTGACAACCCAATTTGGTGGCCTCTCAGGTAGGTCTGCTGAGGATGCAGTCCTGATGGCAGTGAACAACATTGAGGTGGCATGGAACCACAAGCTGATGGCATCCATGCTAACCTTTGACATTGTTGGGTATTTTGACTTCATTCCCCATGACTCCCTCTTAGCCACAATGAGGGAGAAGAGGCTACCCCTTGCCCTAGTGAAGTGGATGAAGTCCTTCCTATCAAATAGGAAAGCAGTGCTCTCACTAGACAGGAAACAAGACGTACTATGGGATGTGGCTACTGGGATTCCCCAGGGGTCCTGTGTCTCTCCAGTCCTGGCCACCTACTTCTCAGCCCCCACATTGAACACATTAATGCAGCAATTGGAGAAAAGCTTGAAAATGACACTGAGTTTGCAGATGAACTCAGGGAAACCCAAGCTACTAACCACATGACAGTCATCTATGTAGATGATGGAAGAATCACAGTATCCTCAAACTCCCTGGATATGAATGTGAAGTTCTTGGCAGTCACATACACAGCAGTGGACGAGTGGATTAAGGCTTGTGGACTATCCATTGACCCAATTAAAAAGGAGCTGATTCACCACATGAGGAGCACAAAGGTTATTAATGCAGCAATGCCAGACATAACCCTCCCAACTCAGACAGTGGGGATCTCACAGATGGTGACACAAACACACATGCTCAAGTGGCTCAGTGTCATCTTCAACTGAAAGCTCAAGTTTAGGAAACACATTGAAATGGTAACAGAATGAGCAGGAAAGGCCACTGATGCTCTAGGAATGTTAGGGAACTCAGTCAAAGGGATGAACCAAGTCCACCTGAGAAACCTATACCAAGGAGCATCATGCCAATGATGACTTATGCAAGCAATGCCTGGAATGATGGTAGGAAAGCTCTTGCCAAACCACTAAGTATTGTCCAGAACAAGGCCTTGTGCCATGTTACAGGAGCATTCAGGATGTCCCCTGTATATGCAATGGAGCTGGAGGCAAGTATGCCACCAATAGAACTAATCCTTGCCCACAAAAAGGAAAGGTCTGCCCTACAGCTCACCCAACTGGATGACCACAACCCACTGGAGGCTCATCCCCCTGAACCACCCCCCTCCCTGCCTTCAAGAATGTCTGCAACTTCAGCAACCTCATGCTGAGGGAAAGGGCACTCAGCAAATGCAAGAGAGATCAGAAGACTCAGATAACTCAGATGGCAGCCCTTATGTTCAAAGATATGGAGCAGATCAATCCCCTAATGGACCCCCATGGCAAAGGACCCAGTTTGATGACAACTTGAAAAAGAAGATAACAATTCATGTCCCCCCAAACAAACCAGGGGAATCATTCAAAACAGAATGGGCAGCTACTCACTGTAACTTTGTCTGGTCCATAGAACAGAGCATGGACCATCTCCTGATATACACAGATGGCTCACTGACTGTAGAGCATGGTGTATGACATGCAGGATTCAGTGCAATCACATACTATCAAGACCAGATAGTACACAAGACCTTTGAGGCCCTCGAACAGAAGGTTGAAGTGTATGATGCTGAAATGGAGGCCTTAGCTGTCACTGTGGAGCACCTGCATCTTTCAATACCCAACAATGCAAGATATAAAGAAGCTAAGCAAATAAACTTTTATGTCAACAACATGGGAGCAATCTATAGAATCTTTGATGGCAGCCCAGGGAAAGCACAAGGTTGCTCCTGCCACTTCTGCTCCAGCATGCTAGAGCTCCTTGACTGGAACCCAGAGCTCAAGATCCTCATCAAATGGGCACCTGGCCACCATGACATCATTGGCAATGAACATGCCAACTGCTGAGCTAAAGATGGAGTGCACCAAGTTCCCACCAACCCAGACTACATCTCACTGTCACATGCCAGAAGCATATGCAGAAAGCAGCTGTTGGAACATTGGAGAATTGCTTGGGCAACCAGGGAAAACCACCACAGCCTCTTCATGCCTGCCAATATGATGCCTCCATCACTCAAACCCTCCCAACACTTCCTACAACTTGGGAGGAGGTCATTTAGCTGCACATTCCAATGCAGGACAGGCCATGCCCATATTGGAGAATACTATGCCCAGCAAGTACCCACAGAACCTATCAATTGCCCATGTGGAGCCAAGTTACAAACTTGACTGCATATTCTACAGGAATGTGAGATCCACAATCAGCACTGACACCTGCTGGGAGCAGGTCCCAATGATGAGATCAACAAGCTCCTAGGAACTCAAGATGGCATACTTCACCTCCCCAAGTTCCTAGATGCTTCACATGCAATGGACAAACACTGACTCATAGGTAAAGGACAACAGCTGGGGGACCCCTGATCCCAGCCTACCCCAACTACTATGAAGGAACACAGCAAAAACCTAGGAGACAATCCCGATAGCCCTTCCCCTCTCCCACACTTATTTATTCATTCATGCCCCCCCCCCTTCTCTTTATGCCTCTCAAAATTATCCCAAAAACCCAAGGCCCAACAACCTGGAATGCAACTGAAATCAGACTAGAACTTTCCCCTTTACATCCCCAAGCCAACACTCCAGTAGAATTACCTGATAAACTATTCCTGTATGTAGTATAGGACCATTCTCAATGCCATCCAACAGCCTACTGCAGTATAAATACACAGATATTCCTCCTCCTCATTCATGCCTGCTTCTGTACCAATTCCACCTTCTCCCTTTGCTTCACACATCCCTTCATCCACCACTAGGTCTTCATCCATTCAGCTTGTCACTCTGATATGCAAGCTACAATTCACACTACCAATTCCAGCTGAGCCCCTTGGATCTATCAGGGAATTACAGTGGGTGGAAAGCAATGTGCATCAATGTGAATAATCTCAAGCAGGAATGCAAGGATAGCTTGTCCATGGAAGAAGCTATCACTCTCATGATAAATATTATGAGCAAGACCATGGATTCCACCACACTCAACATCAGGAAATGTACACACTTCATTACCCATGATATGATATCCTTTGTCTAACATTTGCATTGTGTTCTTGCTGTTCAGTGGAATTCTTGATTCTCACACTGGGTCCAATGATGAAAGAACTGCTTGCAAAGATATACAAGTGAGTGGAGATTGATGTATTGTTGGCTATGCATGGGATTGAGAACATGGCAAGCTGAAACAGTGTACAATATTTTATTTTACCTTTCCTTTTGTGAAATGAAAGAAGCTTGCTTTTATGAGCTATTACAGCTCTGACATTTGTCCTAGTATCTGGCTATAGTGAGTATGTTCACAGCTGATGAAACAAACAAGAGATGAGTAAAACAGTATTTGGTGGTTGTTTCAAAAAAAGGGAAAATTATCAACTGAATGTGAATGGTATTTAAATGTTACAACTTCCTGAAACCACAAATATCTTCTACTTCTCCACTTCTTGACACTCTGCCCACTCCCTGCCACACTTGAGGGGCTGAAAATCAATACGGGTGGTATTTGGGTTTCCTATGGCATGGTGGTGAGGGTGCTCAAGGGATGCATGGTATGCAGCAGGGACCCAAAGAATAAGCTCATCACTGGGTCCCAAAATCCACCCATCCTCAACTTGAAATGGGGATGAGGGCAATGGAAATAGGTGAGTGGGGTATGAGGGGCTGTGTTTGGGTTGTGCAGGCAGCAACCATGAAATTTTGGCATTCAACAGTGTGTAGGATGAAGCAATGCAGTTGCCATCATGAAAGAAAGTAATGGACCAGATGCCATTACCATGTCCTGGACTTGGCTGGCCAATAGATGCCCCTGTCTCCACATTCCACAGTTGGATTGTCTTGTCTGAGGAGCTGGAAGCAATCTGTTTCCCATCAGGTGAAAAAGCAATGGACCAGACAGGAGCATGCCCCTTCATTGGCTGCCAAATGCTTGCACCTGTCTCCACATTCCAGAGTTGTATGGTCATGTCCCAGGAGCCAGAAGCAATTTTCTTGCCATCAGGTGAGAAAGCAATGGACTTGACTCCAGCATGATGCCCCTTCATTGGCTGGCCAATGCTCACACCTGTCTCTGCATTCCAGAGTTGTATGGTCTTATCCCCTGAGCCAGAAGCAATCTTCTTGCCATCAGGTGAGAAAGCAATGGCATAGATGACATTATCATGCCCCTTCATTTGCCTACCAATGCTGGCACCTGGCTCCACATTCCAGAGTTGTATGATCCCATCCTGGGAGCCAGAAGCAATCTGCTTGCCATCAGGTGAGAAACCAATGGACCAGATGTTCCCTTCATATCCCTCCATTGGCTGGCCAATGGTTGCACCAGTCTCCACATTCCAGAGTTGTATGGTTCTGGCTGAGCTGGAAGCAATTTTCTTGCCATCAGGTGAGAAAGCAATGCACCAGATGACACCATCCTGCCCCTTCATTGGCTGACCAATGCTGACACCTGTCTCCACATTCCAGAGTTGTATGGTTCCATCCCAGGCAGCAGAAGCCAACCACTTGCCATCAGGTGAGAAAGCAACAGACTCAATGTTGTCATGATGCTCTTTGATTGGCTCACCAATGTCCACATCTATTCCCACATTCCAAAGTTGTACAGTTGCATCATAGGAGCCAGAGGCAATCTTCTGGCCATCAGGGGAGAAAGTGATGGATGTGATGAAGTTCTTGTGCCCCATCATTGGCTGACCAACACTGGCACCTGTCTCCACATTCCAGAGTTGTATGGTCCAGTCTGAGGGTGAGCCAGAAGCAATCTGCTTCCCATCAGGAGATAATGCAGTGGCTGTGCTGTGCCTGGCATGCCTTCCCATTGGCTGGCTGATGTTTGCACCTGTCTCCACACTCCAGAGTTGTAGGATTTTAACTGAGGAGCCAGAAGCAATATGCTTGCCATCAGGTGAGAAAGCAAGTGAGAAGATGGCACGCTCATGCCCCTTCATTGGCTGACCAATGCTGGCACCTGTTCCCACATTCCAGAGTTGTATGGTCTTGTCATCAGAGCCAGAAGCAATCTGCTTCCCATCAGGTGAGAAAGCAAGTGATGAGATGGCACCATCATGCCCCTTCATTGGCTGACCAATGCTGGCACCTGTTTCCACATTCCAGAGTTTTATGGTCTTGTCATGAGAGCCAGAAGCAATCTGCTTCCCATCAGGTGAGAAAGCAATGGAGGAGATGGCCTTCTTGTGCCCCTTCAGTGGTTGACCAATGCTCACACCTGTCTCTACATTCCACAGTTGGATGGTCCTGTCCCAAGAGCCAGAAGCAATCTGCTTCCCATCAGGTGAGAAGGCAATGCACTGGATGGTACCATCATGCCCCTCCATTGGCTGGCCAATGCTCACACCTGTCTCTGCATTCCAGAGTCGGATGGTCCTGTCTGCAGAGCCAGAAGCAATCTGCTTGCCATCAGGTGAGAAAGCAACAGATTGGACAGCACCATGATGTCCTTCTAAGATCAGCACAATATTTGGCCAATCCTGAAGTTGTCCCTGAGTAAGTTTGGCAACTCTAGGAAATTGACCCTTCCACCTCTGATATAGGAGGATGATGTGGGAGCAAATGTCAGACCAGAGAGGTAGATGTGAGGTGTACTTGTTGAGATGACTGCTGTAAACATGGATATGAATTGCATTGCATCATGTTGCAGGTCAGCAAGGTCCACTGCCATCTGGGAAATCCATGTTAAGAATCACCCCACAGCCTCAGAATCTGATGGAATTGCAGTCATGCTTACATGAGAGGTGCTAAGCAAGGCTAAGGCAGTTTGAGGGGAGCTCTGTATGAGACTCATCACTTCCAACCAGGGTAAGAAGTCCTTCTCAAAGAATGACACCATGTCTTTCTGAGCAACCTTGCCCATAGATGTTGCAGACACATGGAATGCCCAGAATCGACAAGCATAAGACAGATGATGAGGGATGTGTTTCTCACATAGATCAGTAATCTCGGGGATGTCAACATTGCGAAGGAATGACGTCGGAAGTTGACAGATGTTGAAGGTCAAGGTCTGATCCATCACGCGGAAGCACGCCAGAGCCATGCACTGATTTGCTTCATCGTGGTTGATCCAGAAATCCTTATTATCCTCCGGGTTACACAAGAAATCCCGATAAGACGAGTGGAGGGGCACAATCGGCTCATGGTCACTGTGCGTACCGCTAAGGAGCGAGCCAAGATGCTTCACAATTCCTCGTTGTATCTCCACGTCGTCCGGAGTGAGAATAGAGTCGGGCGGAACGAGGTGCACTAGGACACGTAATGATAAAGGCTCCTGACTGCATATGATCCGGCCTAGGATTGACTTCACTTGGTTTACTGCTGTCTTATCCGATGGATTGCACTGCTGTTTCATGACGGCACTATACAGCCCATACAACCCCTTATCAGCAACCAGCACCTTCCCAATCTGACGCCCTGGGTCAGCCCCAGCATAACGGCTGCAAATGAAGCGACAGGCAGTTGCAGCCCACTGAAAGGAAGTTTCGGCCATCCCAATGAGTGCAGCCAGCTGCTTCTGGTACTTCTCCCCACGGAATTCCTTCACGTCACGGAGTTCATGCCGTATATACGCTGCAATATCGCGCGAAGTCCGAGAAGGCGGGATGTCGTCCACAAGCATGATGTCAACCCCGGGTGGCAATGGAGACTGTAATGCATCTTGAATATCGGGCTCATATCTCGAAGTCACTACGATTCGAAGACCCGGAGGGAGTTCTGACGCTCGCTTTGTTAAAATCGCGAGCACACTGGCACGAGCCCTATCGTCCCCAGATTCATCGAACGCATCGAGGAAAACAATGGTCTCCCCAAGGGCCTGATCATCCTCAAATGATTTCTTGATAAAGTGCTGGAACTGCACTTTGCAGTCAAGTGTGGTTCGTATCGCGGTGTCGTCCTTGACAACATCAACCAGGCGCTGCTTCCGCGACTTGTCCAGGTCGGCGAGGTCTCGAGCAATCGTACTGAACAGGTTCGTCAGGTTTGCGAGGGCTGATTTCTGTCGAAGCCGTAGTACGACCCCATGCGTTCAAGTTCAGAAATGCGTTTTGCACATGAGCGAAGGATCGACGATTTCCCTGCGCCCGCCACCCCACACAACCAAAGCACACGAGACGAGTCGTTAGAGCTCAATCCTATCGAATCACTCGCATCAACCGACGGCGTATCCGCTCCAACGGCCCAACGCACTATAGCCTCGATGATCTCAGTACGTGTGCCTGGCAAGCACTCTTGATCTAGGTCATGATGGGCCTCCGGGGCGTATTTCAGTTCGCTCAGCACTTGCAAGTCCCCTGTAAATCATCTTAGAACCTAGGCTTTAACCGAAAGCATACAAGAAACACTTACGGACTTCAGTCACAACGTCTAAGACGCGATGCGCAACGACGGTGCATTGTATATTAGCATGATCAATCAGATTCCGCCGGAGACTCTCAAAGGTCTCCTTGTAGTTATCGATCCGTGCATCCACGAGAGAGACCGTGTACTTCATAGTGCGATGGGCTGCGACCCACGGGGGTCAGCCTTGGAGCAAGCAGGACACCTGGGATTCCACACACCGAAGGACTTGTCCCTGCAATAGTCCCGAATGAAATAGACGCATTCCATGACTTGGCGCAGTATTTGGTTGATGATGGCTTGATCTGGTTTCGAGCGTTCCTTCAACCCCTCGGCTTCATCTGCAAAGGAGCAGCTAGCCGCCATAGTCTGGACTAAATCGATCACTTTGGTGTCTCGATCACTCTGGGCCAAAGGGATCTAATGCAACACCAGTCAGAGAGCACGCAGGCACAAAACTCGAATTCCAGCCGTACCTTATACGCTGCTGAGACGACACCCATGCTAACTTGATCCAAGGGTGAACCTGTTTGTAAATACTTCTTAGCGGTTTTACGCTCATCAGGCATGTCAGAGTGAAACGTGCCTCGGCGACGGTATCAGCAACTTTGACGAGTGCAGCGAGACGATTCAACAAGGGCCTCCAAGCATCGAACTGGGCCGTGACTTTTGTGGCGAGTGGAGCGGCAGCTTGGATGGTATTGTTGACCACGGTTAGCCCAGGACCTAACCGCTGAACAGCCGAATTGGCGCTCCCGACAGCATCACTAGGTGGGACAGAGGATGCCACGCATATTGTCAACTCCCCGACTTTGTCGTTCGCGGCACCTTGAAGATCGAGGCGGATCTCTATAAGGATAAAACCGTAGGTGAGCGCAGCCCTCTTATCGCAGAAATATGAACAGGCCCACCATTGCCTGTTGCAGAGGAGAGATCCAAAGTACACGATGCGACAATCTGCCCCTTACGCCCGAAACGGCGCTCGCACAAATTTATAGCCACTCTGCAATCGATAGGTGTTGGACTGACCATGCTGTCGAGAGAATATAAATAAAGAGCAAGGAAGCACATGTGGGTGAAGGTTGACCTACAACTCATCCCCGAAGGGATCCTTCCATGTCACGGCTCACATGTTGCTTGATGTACTCTGATTTTGGCGAATGAAGTCCAGTGACGGTAGAAGGAGGCTCGATGGTGAAGTGAAGGCGATATTTTTCCGACGTACGCAGAAGATGAGTATTGCATCTGGCCTCTGTCGCGAGTGCCAAAGAGGTTTGTTGGATGCCAATTACTGGTCCGTAAGTAGATGGCATACCTGAAATATACACTCTGTGCATGGCTGCTGGGTTCAGTGGGTCGTTAGATGCCATGAGGTGCGAGAGCGCTCCAACCGAGGGATTTCCCAGACGATTAAAGGTGGATAGGTGGATTGACTACGAATTGAATAGCGACGAGGCGGAAATTAATTTGCGGCCACCAGGCAGAAGTCCCTGGCGCTTGAGGGTGTCCCATCGAAATTTGCCAGATACTATGTACGAAACGTATTCCTCTTTCAAAAACGGGTAGTCAGTCGTAGCCCACGGTCATTAGGAAGTTGCTGATGTTATTCGTGGCCTTTATGGCCCAACGGGCTGTAACGGCCTTCAGATCTGGGCAGTTTTCAGATCAATGTCGACAGAAATCCAGGTGTGTCATTAGACTCAGAATCTATCCTTTCTATCGCTGTGGCCTTCTCTTCAAATTTGATATCTGCCTTTGCGCTGTCGTTGCCGTGGCCTTCACAGCGAGCAAGAGCTGGGTCTGCCGTAATATTATCAAGGCTGCAGTTACCTGGGTTGTAGACTGGTGGCTGGGCTACGCTCTTTCCTCTAATCGAGCAACCGATGGATGGTGATTCTGCCCATCTGTGGAAATTCCGATCCGGGGCAGTATAGAAATGGCTCGGATGAAAGACAAAATCGAATACGGTATTGTGAGAATCCTGACAACTTCTCTATGGGTACTTATGGTGATTGGGATCCCTGGGAACTTGGATGAGGTTGTGTTGTCTCCATGGAATCTACTACAGACGGGCTTTCCATCTAAACCTCAGCCGCATGTCTTCTGAAATTGCTTCGGAGGCTCAGAAGCAATGGGGATGCTAATGTCATCCATACCCTTTGGAAACTTTTGTTGAAAATCTGCACTCATGCTCTACTTACGCTTTATGTGCATGTGATTTAGCACTGGTGAAGTCTTGAATTAGCCAAGCAAGCTCAGTGGCAGCTTCAACTGCCCCCTCTAGGGAGCTACTTTCCAGTTGGACATCATACAGCGCGCAGGGACTTTGAGACATCGCACCCCCATCCACGCGCTCAAACACTGCGATGCCCTCCCACCTCGCCAAGCCGCCGTGGCGAAGTACGGCCATGCCCTCGCCTCCGAGGCTCCACGCGCGGACGCTGCAAAGCTCGTGTGGACGTGTCGCTACGAAATGCAGCTTGGGTTCGAGTGCGAAGATGGCGATGTGTCCCCGAAGCGGGTCAAGGCCTGCGCGGGCGAGAGCGAGACGTGGCGTTGACGCATAGAGTAGGGCGTTGGTAATGATCGAGGGGGAGACGAAAGATTCCTGCTGGCATGTAGAGACCTGCCGGGAGGACGGTTGTGGGAGAGTAAAATGTTTGCAGGAAGCTCTGGAAGCTCTGGTCGCGAGGGTGGGGATCAACTTGTCGGTCACGGTGTTGCCTCCGTGAATATGTATAAATTCCCCTCTGTCAGCAAAAAGTAAGGCAACGATCGACAAGTGTCGGCTGAGGGACCCGAATTTTTGCATAGAGCACACTTAACTGGAGTGGGACTATGTGACGAGGACCAGATCAGAGGCCTGCTGAATGAAGTCCCTCACAGCACTTTCCGCACTTTCTGAAGGCGCCACACTTGCGGCCCCAAGTCGGGATGAAACTTCGTCGCCATAATGCACGGCTATGGTACATATTTAATGTGGGGAAGGGCTTTTAGTTACGAGGGCGAGGAGGGAACAAAATACCGTCGTAGGATGCGATGAGGCCTGGACGTGCCTCGATTAGGCCAGACCATTAAATGTGACCAAATTACCGGCGACCGAAATAGCTGGTCCTCCCCCAGAATGTGGCAACGCCGAACATTCCGCTAGATACACATATATCATCATAGATGGATGCAAGATGTGGCGCGCAAAAAAAAAAAGAAAGAACGCGTCAGTATCTCCATCGGAATGCGAAAAGAAACGACGTACTAGGCAATGACTTCCTTCCATCTTTCACTATTTGCCAAGTAGGTGGGGAATTTCCAAAGGAGCGGTTTGGGTCAATCTGACTGACAAGGCCGCCCGAATCGATGATGAAGGACCGATCCGAGCCAGCTCTGTGCAAGTCAACCGTCAACAGAATGTAAACACAAACTTTTGAACCCGTGTTGCGTCTTTTCGCGGAGATGAAAGAAAAAATGCTCACAAGAGTGAACGAACAATTTAGAGCGATGCAGGGAGACCAGTGGAACTCTGCCAGGACTCTGGCCGACAAGGACAAATGTGGACAAAGGCCGTTGAAACAAAGCTATAGGTGTTAATGAAATGCTTATACGTCCCGCCAAGAGAGGGTAATGGTTTATTCCACATAGTGTGACGTCTCATGAGCCAAAAGTGATCTTGCTTTCAAAACTGTATAGTAATAAATCAGGAAGGAAGGCATCAAATGAGGTGAACTCGGATGGATAAATGGGACAAACCCGACGGGTAAAGCAAATGGTGCTCAAGAAAGTACTTATGCTCCCGTGAAGAGTTACGGT
>MU129268.1:21395-34576 GCA_014904985.1 Hydnum rufescens UP504
TGTGCAACCGGATCATTCCGCTAGAATACTACATATATCATCATAGATGGATCAAGATGGTGCGCGCAAAAATAAAAAGAAAAACGCGTCAGTATCTCATCGGATGCGAAAAGAGAACGACGTACGTTAGGGGCAATGACTTCCTTCCATCGTTCACTATTGCCAGTGAGGTGGGGAATTTCCAAAGGAGGGTGTTTGGTCAATCTGCCTGACAAGCCGCCCGAATCGATGATGAAGGACGCGATCGAGCCAGGCCTCGTTGCAATTCAACGTCAACTAGAAATTAACACAAACTTTTGATACCCGTGGTCTTCGCGGAGATGAAAAAAAAATGCTCACAAGGAAGTAACGAACAATTTTTAGGATGCAGGAAGCCAGGTGGAACTCTGCCAGGACTCTGCCGACAAGGGACAAGGTGGACAAAGCCCGTTTGGAACAAAGATAGTGTTAATGAATGCTGTATACGTCCCGCCAAGAAGGGTAATGGGTTATTCCACATAGTGGTGACTTCTCATGAGCTCAAGAGTGATCTTCTTTCAAACTGTATTATATAAGATTCAGAAGGAAGGCATCAAATGAGTTGAACTCCGGATTGTAAAATTGGGACAAACCCGACGGTAAACAAATGGATGCTTCAAGAAGTACGTAATTGTCTCGTGACAGAGTTCACGGTAAAGTAGCTCCCTAAGAGGGGGCAGTTGAAGCTGCCACTGAGCTTGCTGCTAATTCAAACTTCACCAGTGCAAATGCACATGCACATAAAGCGTAAGAGAGCCATGGTGCAGATATTGCAACAAAATTTCCAAAGGGTATGGATGACATTAGCATCCCCATGCTCTTGAGCCCCGAAGCAACTTCAGAAGACATGCGGCTGTTTTTTAATGGAATCTCCTCTTAGTAGACCATGAGACAACACAACCCTCAGTCCAATTCCCAGGGTCCCAATACACCATATGTACCCATAGAGAAGTGTCAGATTCTCACAATACCGTACTCGATTGTGGCTTTCATCCGAGGCCAGTTCTATACTGCCCTGGATCGAATTTCCACAGATGGGGCAGAATCACATTTTCCATCGGTTGCTCGAGTAGAGAAAGAGCGTAGCCAGCCACAGTCTATCAACCCGGTAACTGCAAGCCTTGTATAATATTACGGCGACCACTCTTGCCGCTTGAAGCCCATGGCAACGTATCAGCGCAAAGCAGAATCAGAATTTGAATAGAAGGCCACACGAAGAAAGAAAATAACGAATATACTGAGATCTAATGACCACACCTTATTTACTGTCACATATCTGAAAAACAGCCAGAAATAAAGACAGCGTACAGCCCGATTGGGCCATAAAGGCCCACGGAATAAACATCAATGACAGTGGCTTACGACTGACCTACCCGTTTTCATTGAAAGAATAACGTATAACGAATTAACATAGTAATACTGGACAAAATTAATACAGATGGACACCTCAAGCGCCAAGGGACTTACTCCTGCGTGCCGCAAATTAAATTTCCCGCCTCGTCGCTAATCTCTCTTTTTTCTGGGGGAGGACCAAGCCTATTTCGTGTCGACCGGTAATTTGGTCACATTTAATGGTTCTGGCCCTAATCGAGCACGTCAGGCCTCATCGCATCCTCACGAGGTATTTTGTTCCCCTCCTCGCCCTCGTACACTAAAAAGCCCCCCTCCCCCCACATTAAATATGTACACATAGGCCGTGCAATATGGCGACGAAGTTTTCATCCCCGACCTTGGGGCCGACAAAGTGTGGCGCCTTCAGAAAGATGACGGAAAGTGGACTGTGAAGGGATTCATTCAGCAGCCTCTGGGATCTGGTCCTCGTCACATAGTCCCACTCAGTAAGTGTGCCCATGCAAAAATTACGGGTCCTCAGCCCGACACTGGCGATCGTTGCCTTACTTTTTCTTCTTGACAGAGGGCAAATTGTACACTATTCACGAAATGGGCAACACCGTGACCGAACAAGTGATCCCACCCCTCGACGACACAGAGCCTCAAGAGCTCCTCGCAAACATTCTACTCTCCCACCAACCGTCCCTCCCGGCAGTCTCTACAATGCAGCAGAACTCTTCGTCTCCCCACCCTCGATCCATTACCCAACGCCCTACCTCTATGCGTCCAATCGCAACGTCTCGCCTCTCCCCGCGCAGACTGACCCGCTCGGGGACACCATCGCCATCTTCGCACTCGAACCCAAGCTGCATCTCGTCAGACACGTCCACACAGGCTTGCAGCAGCTCCGCGGCGTGAGCCTCGGAGGCGAGCATGGCCAGTACGTCGCCACGGCGGGACTTGCAGGTGGAGGCATCGCAGTGTTTGAGCGCGTGGATGGGGGTGCGGATCTCAAAGTCCTGGCGCGCTATGATGGAGTGGGCTCGGAGAAAGTCTCTAGCTTTGTATGGACCTAGACCAGAGGTTACGATAGTAAGAACCCTCGAACCCGAATTGTTACAATTTGACTGAATGAATTCTTTACGCGTCGGCCGTCCGGCAGTCTTCTCGCCAGAAGGCACACCTTCAGCGAGTCTGGCGAGCATGCATTCTTGTATTAATGCATATTACCTCCTCGCTCAGGGCTTCTCTACCAGAGTATGCACCACGATCCTATAGGTGAATTTCTCCCAAATTACAATTGATTCGTGAACCCCTAGTCGAGTATGCCATGGAGGCAATTTCACCTGCGGGAGCCATAACGGGTGTCCTGGAAAAGGACGGCATCGTTCTGGGAGTAGAAAAGAAAGTTACTGGGGAATTGTTGGATCTTTCCATTGCCAAAGAAGGTGGATATGGCAGTAGCGGAGTAGGCCAAGCGCTTTTTCCTCGTTTATCCAGGTCCACTGAAACCCCCGTTCTCTGTCCAGTGACGTTGTGGCCGGTGTGGCAGGTCTTACTGCAGATGCCAACTCTCTCATCAATTATGCACAACAAGCTGCTCACAGGCATCTTTTCTCTTTTAATGAAGATGTCTCCGTGGAACAGCTTGCCCAATGGTTGTGCGATTTGAAGCAGGGCTACACTCAATATGGGGGTCAGTCATTCATGCCCACTTCCATACCAATTCCGCCTTCTCACTTTGCTTTGCACATCACTTCATCCACCACTAGGTCTTCGTCCATTCGGCTTGTCACTCTTATATGCAGGCTACGATCCACACTACTAATTCCAGCTGCACCCCTTGGATCTATCAGGGAATTACAGAGGGTGGACAGCGACATGCATCGGCATGAACAATGACACAGCACAATGTCTTAAGCAGGAATGCAAGGATGGCTTGTCCACAGAAGAAGCTATCACTCTGATGATAAAGATGATGAGCAAGACCATGGATTCCACCACACTCAGCAGTGGGAAATGTATGCACTTTGTTGCCCAAGATATGATATCCTTTGTCTAACATTTGCATTATGTTCTTGCTGTTCAGTGGAATTCTTGATTCTCATGCTGTTGGAGGGAAAAATCCCTACCACATAGAGTTCCTTTTCAGCGTCAAATTTTCCGATGAATGAATTAAAAATGTACCAATATGTCGTTCCAATAACAAGCCTTTTGTCTGTTCATGGATGACCATGAATTCCATATGCCTGAGAAGATGTAAATGGAATGCTCATTTCCTTTGTACACAAGTCAATCTCCCGGGGTCTTCAACAGGCCACAGGGACTGTATTCATTTATGCCTTACCATAAGCCATGATATGGTGGTCCTGGCAATTCAACTTGCCCTTCTGTATATTGTCTTGAATTCTCCTTCAATCTGCTCATACGGATCTTGTTGCCTTAAGGGCGACTCTAACGAATGGTGATTATGTAATACGATGGATTACACACCCGGGCCTTCATTCCTACTCACAGATACGTTTACATAATCAAATAGGGGCAAATGCAGCACTCTTAAGGAGTATTTCTCGAATTTCTCCATCAGTTTTGATCGGATCGGCTCGGAAAAGTAGCTTCTGGAAAGATATGATTCACACCTATCCAACGATACCAAGCACGAGTCGATCCGATTAAAATTTCATGTTCTAGAATGATTTTACTATGGAATCCATGCTCTTAAGGAGTATTTTCCGCTTTTCGAAGTCAATTCATATCTGATCGACTCGCAAATATAGCGCCCTGAAAGCTGTGATCAATACCTATCGAATGATACTGATTACGTGTTCGTCGGATTAAAACTGGAGCTTCTGGAACAATTTCACCTGCTCATTCATAATTAGGAGGTGTATTTCTCGAATTTCTTCATCAGTTTTGATCGAATTTGCATGAAACGACCACACCTAAAAAGGTATTGAAAATTCCCATCCAATGGTATGAAGGGCATCGCGAACGAAGAAGAACTCGGTGTTCTACATACGAATTTCCCCCTTGTCTCAGGAGAACATCATTCCCCCTTCCAATTTTCAAATATCGAATATTGTCCGGTAGCCTTATATCTGAAGGATAGGACATTTAGGATGACTTATTCCACCATTCCTCAAGGGAATCTGTCCAAAAGGGAAGGAGAAATAGTCATTTTATGCTCTATCCTATCCCCAGACTTGTAAATTGAATATCTCTGTCAGTTTTGAAGCTTTTGACTTGATTCCTTTTTCTACATATTTCCCCTATCCCCCTGCTTCCGTCGGATATTGATCTCATAGCTGGGTTGTATATTAAGCGAATTGTGTTGAAAATTCCATTGTCTTCCCCCTCCCCAGTCTGAAGCACTGAGGTATTGCTGCTGGATTCCTGGGCAAATTCCATCTGAGGACACTGTTCCTACTGCACTTTGTCTAGGGCCACAATATTAGGTACCTTAGAGTGTGGTATTTGTGGCACATTTTCCCCTTTATTCATCTGCTGGGGAACTACTGCTTACAGCAGATTATCTTCCATCCCAAAGACCTTCCTACATCCAGACCTGAATATTCGAATTATTTTGGTGGCCCCCATTCTTCATTCTCGATTCCATATTGTGGACAGTAGCAGAGATTCCCCCATTTTTTCTCCTGCCTTACAATGCTTGCCCAATGTGAAAAAACTGCTTGTGAAGATATAAGCAAGCAGAGATTGATGCATTGTTGGCTAAGCATGGGATTGAGACATGGCAAGCTGAAACAGTGTACATATATTCATTTTATCTTTCCTTCTTGGTGACCCTCAGATATTTGATCTCATAGCCAGGTTGTATATTAAGCGAATTGTGTTGAAAATTCCATTGTCTTCCCCCTCCCCAGTCTGAAGCACTGAGGTATTGCTGCTGGATTCCTGGGCAAATTCCATCTGAGGACATTGCTACTACTACACTTTGTCTAAGGCCACAAGACTAGGACCTTGGAGTGTGGGATTTGTGGCATAATTTCCCCTTTATTCATCTGCTTGGGCAACTACTGCTGACAGTGGATTATCTTCTATCCTAAAGACCCTCCTACACTCGGACCTGAACATTCGGATTATATTGGTGGCCCCCATTCTTCGTTCTTGATTCAACATCGCAGACTGTGGCAGAGATCTCCCCTTTTTCTCCTGCTTACAACGTTGGCATCGGTACGTTAGGGGGTGGCATGTCTGAGGTCATGGGGCTCTAATTTTTCTTGTTTCAATTTCCGATTTCTCACCATTCCTTTTCATAATACACAGATTACCATCCTCCTTGAACAAATGAAGCTCGAACTCGCTGGTACTCGATTGGAGATTGCTGCCCTTTGACATGAAGTTGCCAGACTAGGTAGGGATATGTCTGGGGTGTGGAGCGACATTGGAGAGCTCTGTGACCTCCTTGCTGGTGATGATGTTGAGTAACTAGTTAGTAACGTGTCTGCATCGTGTTCCGCCTCATGCTTCATGAGGCAAAACCTGGTGGACTTGCACTTCTGGGTTCATCCACTGTGTATCTATGAGCGAATGATGGCCATACATCTCTTGGAGTGTTCTCTTATTCTCTCTATGCTCGCATCTTTTTCTTTTGTGATCTCTCATGTTCCACAGTGTTTGCTCCTCATTTTCAACTGCAATGGATGGTTGTACTATCCTCAGTGCACATTGCAGAGAACCAGTGAAAGTGACAGCTCCAGAATGCCTTCACAGTTAAGTGTTTTGAGATACCTGTGAGTTCGAAGTCTTGTCTGATATGTTACCAAGTAGCCATCCAGAACGAGAGCCAGGCCGCTGGTGTTGTATTGGGAACTCAAATTCACTGGAATGGGAGTCTCTCATCCGAGATACCCAGCATCCAAATGTGCTACATGGTGGGGATCATACAGCCCACATTTCGAACCTGTCCACCTCTACAACACTAGAACCTCCTTCACATACGTCATCACATCCTCATGTGTCTTTCCACCGCAAGGAGACTGTCCGGCGTCCCTGGTGTCCACAAGTTCAACACGATGGAAACCATATCATACACATATCTTCTTCCTCGACCTCGACAGTACCACCTTCAGCAAGTGGCTCCTCAAATCCACATACTTCCCACCACCAGGATCTTCAGGTGGCTGCCGCCTCATTGCGTTCACGGAGCAGGCTGCATTATGAACCACAAACCCAGCCACCTACACTTGCATTGAATATCGTCCCCCATTGTTCTACTCACCCTTCAGCACCGAAGCGACAAGAACCTGGAGGATCACGAATGACAGTGAACCATCTTGGAAATCTGGCATCTCATATTCCCTCTGATCCTTCGGTCCCTGACTTCGTTCAGTGACGCATTCCAGTCACTCCAGGCTGACTCTCTGGCTCCTTCAGGGGACCCGACGTCACTGCATCATCCCCTTCCTAGCCGAAAATGCTCACGACGCTCCAGTGGCATTGATATGACACGGAACTTGAACAACTTGGGTTAGGTGCCTCATTCTTGGAGACCATTGGCGTTCCTGCCACATTTCCAGATCTTCCCATCCCTCCAAAAACCATACCCACCAATCACATCCGCGAACCCCCTATTATACCAAAAAAACCAAAGCTGCATGAACAACACAGATGACTACGACAGGATGTTAATTTTGGTGAGACATGGCTGTATAGGCCAAATGGTGCTTCTAGCATGCATGCCATCCCCCCTGGTGGCCATGTCTGCAGGCCCAGAGAACAATGAATGTTTGCCTGCTTTTGGGAATGGAGGCATGGCATGCCTCGATTCTGCGTTATCACAACAGGGCGATTCTGCTTCTTGGAGTCCTATCACAACGTTGGATAATGAAGGACTGAACCAACCATTCGTTAACGAAGTCCCCATATCTATGAAACAATCCAAATCACGCAACTTGACATCGCATGCAACCTTGGCACAGTGGTGGAATGATCTCATTCCTCGTCTTATCCCTCCATTTTCAAGACGTGTTGCTGAGACAAATTGGGATTCTCAGATGCCATTCAATGCCCATTTGCTGGCATGCAATGGCGATAAGGGATGCTATACAAGGACATTGAAGATTACATGCATTCATCTCAAAAGTATGTGCCAATGAATCCTGTCAAACCTGAATGCTTATTGTTCAGTCGATTTCCATGTAGGTATTCGCGAAATCCCTTTAACTGTCTGCAACTGCCGCCCAGCAGCGCTCCTTCTTCTCGAACTTGGCCTTTTCCCATCAGCCCCTGTATATCCTATGCTCGCAGTTGACCTGGATCTCCTTGACTTTACATCCACAGTCTTCAAAGTAGAGCAACCCAATATACATGGGTAGGCGAGTTCCTTAGAGAGATTTTTACGGAAACGGGGACATGTTTTGGAAGGTGATGTACAAACTCATCCTGATATTCCAACTAGCTGCCTTTTTTTATGTACAATATCGATAGGATACGCTTCGACGGCATTTCAGGAAAGCGCTGCAATATTACAATATCTTGGTCAGCTCAATGGAAGAAGTTGTGAACAATGCAGTTGTACTGGTAAGGAAGCAGAACCAGGAGAATGCATATCTCCTCCATCAGGTTCAGTCAGATCATGCGACAAGCACTGTGCCAGCAGTCTCCAGCCGATTGCCTTCGATGCCTCTGTCATCTTCAACTCGCCCACAATCCTCCTCACTCAGACCATCATCTTCGCATCACTCATCATCTATCCCTTCATTGTCCTCGTCCCAGCTGCCTTTGCCTACATTATCACCTGACAGACAATCGCCTGTTTTGTCACTGCCCAAAGGGCACTTGTCCCAATTCAAAACCTCATTGCCTTCATTGGATGATCTGGCAGCAAATCCCTATACTTGTTCATATCACACAGACCCAGAAGACCATACGCCGACTGCAAACAACACTTGCCCTAGTATATACCCCCAGTACCACTGCCCAGCATGCTTCGGGGGAGTCGAATACCCGAAGGATGGCCAGTATGTACTGTTGCGCAACATTTTATGTCATCAAGTCTTTAATACTGACTCTACCAATTTCCAGGCCATGCATACTTGTTGCTGGTGATGGATGCGCTACCCAACGGTGACAGCAAGATAGATCTGGCGGGCAATATTACCCGCTTGGATCACCTGTACCACGAGACTTATTTGTATCCATGTCAGAAACTTCTGCAATGAGCGAATACTACACTGAAACCAAGGCAGCTGCAAAGTCTGCAGCCGACAAGCGCCCCCCCAACATTCGTGAAAGGGGAATGGCGGTGATTAACGATGTCATCGATTGATGTGAAGACTCTTATCTTGCCGCCAAGGACTACCGCATCAGGGTGTCGAAGGAACATGCAGATAAAGGACTCATTGTGCTGGTTTGCCGACATGACCACGTTATTTGGTTTATCAACATGGGTCCTAATGGTGAAAAATGGTACTTCATGCTCATGATGATACAAAAACTCCTTGGGGAGCTCCCAGAGTCATTCACTGTAGGGTTCTTTTATGACATTATATGTGCGATGCATCGTGAAATGGAACGTGTATGTAAATTTATTTTCTCCCGGGAGTTACATCTCTGACTGATGATTGGGGCAGTGGCAGCTTTTGCCGCAATGTCTTCCACACCTCAAATTTTCCACCCCCATGTTCCACTCTTATGGCCATCAATGGCCCTGCCAACTATCTTACCACCCCTACAAAAACCCTGAATTTGGCCACACAGATGGTGAGGGATGCGAGAGGGAATGGAATTTACTCAACGGGATCATTCCTATGTGTCGCATTTCGGGCATATGTTTATTCCTTCACTACTGCATTGAGTCATACTAAAATGCTTGGCTTACAGTTTCATCGTTGCCTATTTGTGATTAATAACAAACAAGCACATGTCGATGAACAAAACCATATCAATCTTGCAAGTCGTTTGAAACGCCACTTTGACGATGCTACAGCCAAACTTGAAGAGGCAGAATGCACTCTAGAGAAGCTAATGATCCCGGTCGACGACATCAAGGCTGCATGGGCTGAGCAACTGTCGACTCAACAGGCTGAGCCCCCTTGTTTGTTTATTTCATTCGTCCTGACCACATTTACTGACAATGGTTCATTAGGCCCAGAAAAGGATGCCGGTGTGAAGGCAATTGAGGCTGTACTCAATCTCTTGAAAACTTGAACGTCTCTTCGGCAGCAAATTACAATTACTTCAAATTGACAGACAGCGGCTGCTCTACATGACCCTTCATCTCTGTATTGCCACGAACTCCTCAATCAGCTCAACCAACTGCGGACATCCCTAGAAAAGATTGAATTGCAGCTTGCGAAAAAGGAGAGTGATCTCCTCCTTCACAGCAAGATGACGAGGGCGGATTTAGACAAAATTAAATCTTCTCAATGGTACGATGCTTTGATTCACACTCGAGCACACTACCATCGGCTGGTATCAGCCTTGGTGGGCCATAAATTCACAATTACTCAGTGTATTGAGGATTACCGAAGCCATACATTAGGTGAGCTTGAGTGTCAGAAGCGTAACCTAATCTGACACCAACATCTTTCCAAAGATCATAAAGCACATCTTCATGAAGCGAAAGCAGACAAAAAACAACAACCTGCGATCATGCGCTGTCTTGAACAACTCAACAAACAAATACAACGTATGCTGGACAACTGGGATGATGCACCCCCAGGCGCGATCCCACCCGAAACACTTGACTGGAAGGGGCTATTCTCTCTGGACATCAATGGTGTTATTTGGAAAGGTTTGCACGTGCTCAAAGCTGGACTTGGGGACGATCACGTGCCACCAAGATGGTTGGCGGACGAAAATATGCGAGTAGCCATAATCGCATATCTCGACTTAGAGGGTTGTCAAGTCGAACTTGATATAATCAAATGGGAAGTGACGAACATACATGTCTGGTATACAGAAGAATACAACGCTATTCGGGCTGCAATTCACAAGGCTAGTATGGACATAAAGTTACATTGCATCCTTTTGATTCTCATCACCCTTTGTAGAAACCGATCCCGCTCTTTGATTCCATCTTTCACATAAACTTGCTACCCTTGAGGAAGTTGGAGCAACATGGGACTATTCGCTGTGTCAACTACTGTATCCTGCAGAGCTATGATCCGTTGTACAGTTCACGTCAAGGATTGTGCCTCCTGTGACCATTTCTGTTCATACACTCTCTACCCTAGCACATGAAGACGGGTTCGATTCCAATAGTGAGGATTGCATGGAGTGGAATCCCACAATCCCCATATCTGAGGAATTGAAGAAGATAGACGATGCCGAGGAATGTAGTAGCGAAGGATTCCCTGACAATGCCTCTGATTCTGAATAAACCATATATATATCTCCGATCCCAAAAAAAAAGTGCCTATGAGTCTAGAAAATTATGCATTTGCAACAATTATTGGGCTTTGTCCACAAGAGCTTTATATATGCCCATGAACCTGTATTATAATTCGGAGCCTGTGGCAGGTGGCAGCATGAGATGAACTGGCCATGGTCACCATGTGTGAATTCAGTCACTTGAGTGGTCACTCTCAAATAGTCACTCTTGAAGAGTCACTCTCAAATAGTCTTGAATAGTCACTCTTGAATAGTCACACTTGAATAGTACTCAAATAGTCACACGAGTACTGCAATCGCAAGTGTGAAATTTTTTTGTGATGTGAGACCAATTCAAGCTAGCCAAACAAAGGGGCATTTGAGGATGTGTAATGCTAGCACTGGCCACTGTACAATTGGCAGTGACTTTGTGACATGGCAGAAAGAGATGTGGTGTGCCACTTCGTTAGTGATGTTGTGCAGTGGTCACTTGAATAGGCACTTGAGCACTCGTCCCTCAAATACTTCTTGAATAGCCACACAAACCATGTACAATCATGTTCCTTCTTTAAATGTTGAGATTATACCTTTACAATAGTTTCTTTACTGGGGGGGATCCCACTGCAAAGAGTTTGCGAGAATTGACACAAGAATCGACTGAGAATCGAAGAAATTCTCCCTTCATGCTTGTATTAATCCCTGATCGTTTCCTATGGTGTCCTTAGTAGGGACGATTCTTGCTCCGGGTCTTGGAACAAGTGAATGTAGCTTCAAATTTGGTAGATGGGAGTATATATACATCCAGTAAAATGGTAAAACGAGGGTGTAAAGATGGAGAACAGCAGCAGTTATTGGGGAGAAACGAGGTATATTATTCCCGAGCAGGGTAATCAGAAAGCAAGGTTTGCCATGAAATTTTGGAGGATCGCGTCAAGGATCATGGTGATAAAAGTCATGCTGGGAAGAGTTGTGAGAGTCATGATAAGGGTCACGAGAGGCATGGCGAGGCTCCTGAGAGTTGTGATAAGAAGGCTGATGAGTGTCGCAGTGAGGAGGCTCATGAGAGTCATGATACAGAGGCTGATGAGTGTCGCGATATGGATACGGAGGCTGATGAGTGTTGCGATATGGAGGCTGACGAGTGTCACGATATGGAGGCTGATGAGTGTCATGATATGGCAGTTCATGGGAGTCACGATATGGAGGCTCGGGAGAGTCACGATAGGAAGGCTCACGAGTTTCATGATATGGGGGCTCACTGGTATCACGATATGGGGGCTCATGAGAGTCACGATGTGGAGGTTCACAATATGGGGGCTCACCAGTGTCACGATAGGGAGGCTCACGAGTGTTGCGATAAGGCTCATGGGAGTGGTGATGAGGAGGCTCATGGGTGTCACGAAGATGAGGCTTGGGAGGGTCATGAGAAGAAGGCTTGCAAGGGTCATGAGAAGAAGGCTCACAGGGGTCATGAGAAGAAGGCTCGCGAGGGTCACGAGAAGAAGGCTTGCGAGGGTCACGAGAAGAAGGCTCACGAGGCTCATCCCAGGTGTAGGGAGAAGGCTCATGAGAGCCACAATGTAGCTGTTCTTGTTCATAAAGGATTGGTCCCTTGATTGAGCCTGAGTCTCCATCCTTATAATTCTGTGGATAATTGTCCCCAGGCCAGTCATCTTCAGGCGGCAGGTCTTGATCGTCAAGGTCTTTTCCCTTCGACGGCAACGTATGGGAGTTCTGGGACTGATACAGGCCAGAACGAGACGAAGGGGGTTTTGGATTTGAGCTGAAAGCTGTAGGAGATCACGAATGGTTGTGCGAATACTTAGACTGAGATGGGGGATGCGAGGATTCACGTTGCGAAGATCGTGACAGAGGGAATGAGTTGGAGGTTTGAAACCCAGAAGTTCTTGGCTCAGTGTGAGGTTTCGTGCCCAGGTAACGGCCTGGTGCAGGACTGTTGTCTTTCAGGAGGCATTGGTGGATGCTGCACATGCATGCCTTGAGGACAAACCCTGTCAAATTGGTTCAAGTCTTTCTCTTGACCCTCTATGATTGAAGAAAGATTATGAGCGGAGGATAGAAGCAACGGAACCAACATCAGGGAGGTGTCTGAGAAGGATTCAAAGGTAGTGTAAGCGTGCTGCATGCCATTGATCACTACAAGGTCCTCCACCATCGTAGTCTTCATACAAGATGGAGAGCTGATCATCGTTTGATCGACAACATCGGAGATGGGGATCTCAATGTCTTGAGAATCCAAATCCATGTGGAAGTACTGATTGCGTAGAAGTTTGGAAGCATTATCACTGAATGGGCCCTATGGCATGGAATGTTAGGGTAGAGAATTGGGAAGAAACAATAGAAGACGCACAATTTCTGCAGTATCATCACGAAGGAATAGAGGTTGACCAAGAGGTGTCTGCAGGTCGATGTCAATAGGACTGCCAGAAGGCGAGGCACCTTCTCACAATCCTATGTCATCATTGTCAATAGGTGAT
>MU129269.1:0-18554 GCA_014904985.1 Hydnum rufescens UP504
TACTACGACGTTAAGCTGGAAGATGCCCTCGGAGTCCAACCCCTCCCCCGCATAAACACAGATCCCCACGGCTTGGGGCTATTTCTCCCCCCGGACGAATTCCAGGAGCCCAGCAGAGACGCGAATCATGACTTCTCGTGAAGTCCAAGGGCAGGTGCTGGCTCGATAATAGAGCCCGCCTGGCCCAGACAGTCATCCAGACAGGGCTTGCGAGGAAGCTCCTCCGTGCTCCGGGCTTCGTCTATTGATTTGGAAGCGTCGCCAGCTGTTTGGCAAGACGTCCCTCTTGAGGATCCATGACCCCAAGAGAGCATCCCCATTACCCCAAATCCCAAGAATCACTTCAAGGTCCTTTCCCAGCGAATCTCCACTCTAGGGAAGGGTTAAAGAATACCCTCTGGACCCTGTCAAAGCCGCAACCTCTGGGATCGAGTAGGGAGCCCGCAGGAGCATGGGAAATGGGAACGGTATTAGGCCAGACAGTCCAAAAATCGTCAAGCTGGATCGCCCCAGCCTTAGGACCGACCCAACAAGCGCAGGGTCGTTTGCCACATGCCAGCTACCTCATAGCATGATTGAATGTGGTGGAGAACGCGAGGCTACCTCCCGGCCAGGTGTGGAACCTCGTCACTGACATGCCTGCCCTACCTGCCCCCGGAGCCACCAGAGCCCATGACTATTATTTGGGCCTAATCAAAGTGGCCCCAATGCCTCAGCTCAGCTTGCTCTTCACGAGTAACCCAACACAAGCCCCACTATCCAAACTAGGGAAAGCCCCGTCATTTCCCAAGCATCGAATGGGAATATGCCTCCCCTGGGTCCTTCAAGGCGCATGAGCCCCGAATCTCTCACGGGAGACCTATGAGTCAAGGATCCACTGCCTCTCAACCCCACAGTTTGAAGGGTAGTGGGAGTGGCCAGCCGGAAGGGGCAACGGTGAAGGCCCTAGTGGAGGTGGAGGTGGAGGTCCAAGCGGTGGAAATGGAGGCCCTGGTGGTGGAGGAGGCCCAGGATGAGGAAGCCAAGGGCCAGGATCCCCTCCTAGTGGAGGTCCCTCAGGCCCCCTGTTCCCATGGGTCTCCTGGCCCTCCTGGCCCGCCAGGCCCACCAGGTCCTCCCGGGCCCAAAGGACCGCTCTCCAATGCCCCGCCCTCTGGCATTGTGTGGGACAATAAGCTTAAATGGTCTACCATACCTGAATGGGACGGAGTGCAATGAGACAGCAATTGACTGGCTGTATGAATGTAACGATCTCGCCAGTCTAGGCCCTACGTTGGAGGGCCAGTTGCCCATGATAGCAACACGCTGTTTCAAAGGAGCAGTAGCAACTGCTTGGCAGGCGCACTCCGTGCCCATCAAACACTCAATTCTCCAGTCGTGGGACAACCTGCGTGAGTGGGTCTTACATCACTATCTAGGAGAGGTCTGGTACATGGCGCAGTGCCTCCAATACAACAAAGAGGTTTTCCGCAGCGCCGAGTACCCCGACAAATTACCTGTGGAGTACATACAATGGCGAATCCTCCTCTCCCCGCATTTTCTTGCGATTCACCCCCAATAGCCCCAAGGAAACGGCTTTGGTCATGAACAACACACCAACTGAGTGGGATGTCATCCTGCGCTGGAGTGACCGACCCCGATAGAATTGGTCCTGATGTCGGCCAAACAATTTGAAGCCGCATTGATCACCCAGTGGAGATCTTCGCAGGACTACCGACGTCGTCTAGGAGCAAGGAGCTCCAAGAGAGCCAATTTAGCCATGCAGGGCAACGACGAAGAAAGGGAGGAGGAGGATTCCCTGCACTCCCCCTTCGAGGATGATTCCGAGGGAGCCTTCTACTACTCCAGTGAGGAAGCAGAAGGAAATAGGGCTTCCTTGACAGCGTTTAACGTGGGAAAGCACCCGGCGGGCCGATCCTATCGCCCTCAGCGTCGTGTACCCCTCTTGAGCAAGACGGCGGATAACGTCGAAAAGACGTACCCATACCCTCGAGATGACTCTCTGGTCAACCATAACAAGCCCGGCCAGAAGTGTTTCGCCTGTGGGAGCAAGAAGCACTGGGTCTGGGAATGTAAACACTATGGAGCATATTCCAATTGTCTCGAGAGGAGAATGCTCAAAAAGGAACACCGGCGTTATGAGACGCCTAATTACAAAGCAGCATATTCAGCTGCCATAGATTCCAGCCAGGATTTTTAATTACGGGACAGATGAACACAGCTCCGCCATCTAGTTCCCCTGTAACCTATCGGAAGCCCATGTATATAGAGACTCAAGAACACTTGTTGCATAATGTAAACATAGCAACGAGTAATATACAGCTTCCCCCTCCCGTGAAATCCTTCCTGGATTCCCCAAGAAAACCTCCTGATAGACAGCGCCCCTGCGATCTGGGAGAAACGAGTCAGCGATTCATAGCAGTGGCCACGGTGTTGAAGCCAGTTGAGAATGAGCCGCCAGAATCACCAAAGGCTCCAAATGACCTTCCAGTGAAGGTTATTCGTTGCCTCAAGGCTAGAACCACACCCCCCGGGAAATCAGCTCTGGGCATTATGGTGCTTAGCATATACAGTGGCTACCTGGGGTCGCTCTCGAGTCCAGAAGTACAGCTACGACTAGATTCGGGCACTGACATCACGCTGATGTCAGAGGAATGCTATAAAGCCTTGGAATGTTGCCCAAAATTACAAAAGGGGATGAAGCTTAGCCTTTTTGAGCTCACCAACCAAGCAAAAATCCTAGGCTACGTGAACCTTCGAGTCTTCATGCCTATGATGGATGGTCGAATGCTAGAATTCCTTGAGGAAGCCTACGTGATACCAGGAATGAACATTCCGTGTTGCTAGGGGAGGACTTCCAGGTTAACTATGAGGTCTCCGTGCTGAGAACGGCACAAGAGATGCACCTCTCGATCAGTCAGCCAGAGGAGTGATTCGACGTTCGTGCTCATTCGACCCCCATTGTGGCAAGAAATGTCCAAGTCTGGCCATGCCATCCCAAAGGGATCCGGAATCGTGCCGTGTACCTAGCCACTTCCAGGAACCCCAACAGGTGCCAAGAATATTGCCACACACCATGCCTGTTGCGAGCGGCAAAGGACGTGAGGATCCGTCCTGGATGGGCCGCCAGGGTTCTGGTGGAAGGTCTAGTAGTGGGGCGCAAGGAATGGTTCATGGAGAGGGTTACGCTTCCCATGAGCAATGGGTGCTTCCTAGCAGCTCCGTCAGCACTGCTTAAGTCAGAGGAGCTCATAGTGCAGGTAGCCAATACGTCCCCCACCGCAGAATGGATTCGCAAGGGCGATGTACTGGGCATCCTACATGACCCAGAGCAGTACTTCGATAGGGCCAGGGATGACGGATGAACGCAGTGCTTGAAAGCCTATGCCCAGGTAGTGCAGAAGATCGCCCGAGGATCATTGGGGGGACAAGGATCTATCAGATCAAGCATCAGCGAAGTCACGAGCACTGGAGATCCCCCCAGGACCCGACAGTCCTGATGAGCTTTGGGGCCCTAAAATGTCAGAGCCCGCGGACCCAACTACATATGACTCAAGGAAACTCGAAGAACTCATAGATATCGCTCCAGATGCTCCTCCAGACATAAAAGCGAAGACTCTGGCTCTGATCAAAAAGCATATCCAGGCATTCGGGTTCGATGATCGCCTGGGGATGTTGGAAACGATCACCAAGATCCGCATGAAGGAGGAGGCCCACCCTGTGTCCATGCCTATGTACGGGCTTCTCCAGCGAAAAGACAAGTGATCGACGAGCAGATGGACAAGTGGATCCGTCAGGAGGTGGTGGAACCTTCGAAAAGTCCCTGGGCTGCCCCTGTAGTTATAGCATATCGAAATGGGAAACCGAGATTCTGTGTAGACTACAGGAAACTCAATGCCATGACTATACCCGATGAATTCCTGATCCCTCGACAAACGGAGATCCTGCAAGCCCTGTCAGGATCGCAGGTCTTGTCCGCCCTCAACGCACTGGCGGGATTCCACCAGATGACGATAGATGAGGAGGATAAAGAGAAAACAGCCTTCCGTTCTCACCGAGGGCTCTGGCAATTCAAACGAATGCCCTTCGGCCTTAGGAATGGCCCCTCAATCTTTCAGAGGATGATGCAATCCATCCTCGCCCCATTTCTATGGATTTTCTCACTGGTGTACATAGATGACATCGTAGTATATTCAAAATCATATGAGGAGCACCTGGAGCACCTCAACCAAGTCCTACAGGCATGTGCTGAAGCCAAACTAACCTTGGCTCCCAAGAAGTGCCACTTCATGTACACCTCTATCCTACTACTGGGGCAAAAGGTCTCCTGACTTGGGTTGTCGACCCACAAGGAAAAGATCAAGGCCATTACAGACCTAGCCTGCCCCCATAATAGAGCAATGCTGCAAACGTTCCTGGGATGGCCGTTTACTTCTTGCACTTTATACCACACTACTCAGAGCGAGCAGCGCCATTATTTGAACTACTACAAAAAGGCACAAGTTGGACTTGGGGGGCGGAGCAAGAACGAGCCTTTGAAGACGTCAAAGAAGGGCTGGTCTCAGCCCCATGCTCGGTCACTCGATTCCAGCTAGGCCGTACCGTATATATTCCGATGCATCGGACGTAGCCATAGGGGCCAGTCTACAACAAATCCAGCCAATAGCTATGAGAAATCTGAAGGGTACGAAAATATACGATAAGATCCTGGCTGCTCATGCAAAAGGCGAGCCTGTCCCAAAAATAGCTCATCAAGCCTCGAAGAATACAAACGACGTGCCCGACCCCAGCCCCTGGGCCGAGAATATGGAAGACACAATAGTGCATGTAGAACGAGTAATCGCCTACTGGAGTAGGTCCCTCAAGTCTGCCGAACGAAACTATTCAGCAACGGAGAGAGAAGCCCTAGGGTTAAGGAAGCGCTAGTGCGTTTCCAACCCTTCATCGAAGGCAAGAAAAACATTGTGATTACGGATCACGCAGCCCTACAATGGGCCAGGATGTACGAAAACGCCAACAGACGTCTCGCAGCGTGGGGGGCAGTATTTGCGGCATATCCAGGCCTGGATATAGTACACAGAGTGGGCATTGTTCACTCCAACATCGACCCCCTCTCAAGGCTACGACAGGTTCTGCTGCATCAATCGCCTGTGGAAGATATCTCCCCCTCCCTGCCAACTCAGCTCCCAATGCAACCGATGTATGCATGGGAAGACATAGTAGAGAGGAAGCCCGCCGAGCGAGTGGCATTCCTTTCCACCCAAGCGCAGAGCAAGAAGCAAGGTCTCCAAGAGGAAGGGAAGGCTACTGCCGGCGCAACAGATGAGATAGAGTTGGCTGCGCAGCGAAGAGCCAGAACAACGAACCCCCCGGGCCGAGAACATGCGCCACGAACGCTGGACATCGAGATCAGCCCCCAAAGAATAGAAGCCTTCATTCAAGGATACCAAGCGGACCCCAGCTTCCGGCAACCATGGAGTGAAGCGGCAGAAGACGAATCGGAGCTCTTGGCAGCTCAGAGATTTTATAAGTCCAGAGAAGGACTTCTGATCTTCCGAGATGCAGACTGGGTAGCCCGACTATGCATGCCGAAGTCAGAAATATGCAGGATACTCAAGGAATCACATGAGTCACCCTGGGAAACCACCCACGCAGGATCCTCAAGGCTATTTCACAAGCTCGCCGCATGATTCTATTGGCCCAAGATGTGGGCGGATGTAGTCGACTACACTAAGACATGTGACGTCTGCCAGAAGATTAAATCGGACAAACGAGGACTGATGGGAAAGCTATGTCCCCACACCATCCCACTACTCCCATTCGAAGTAGTGACCCTAGACCTCATTACGGGCCTCCTGAAGTCAGAGGGGCATGACACGGTGCTAGTGATAGTGGACAAGCTCACCAAATTTGTCCAATACGTCCCCACCTCCTCGAGCTTAAAGCAGGAGGGCTTCGCCAGGATGTTCATCCAGCATGTCATCCTGAAATACGGTCTCCTGAGGCAGATGATCGCGGACCGGGACACCAGGTGGTCCCGATCCTTTTGGGTGTCAGTTGCCAAACACCTTGAGCTGGATCTACTCCTCTCGACATCCCATCACCCACAGATGGATGGACAAACGGAAAAGGCAACGACACGCTCGAAGTGGCGCTACGCACTTACACAGCTGGGAATCGCAGTTCCTGGGCCCAGTGGCTACAAACACTCGCGATGGCCCACAACTCAATGCCTCATTCCTCCACCGGTTATTCACCCTTCTTCCTTTTACACGGGTACTCCCCCAAGACTAAGGCAACTGCTATGGACCCAATAGGAAGGGGCATTGAACGGACAGAGCTGGACAATGCAGCCGCCTCTTCATTCGTAGGTGAGATGGAAGCCCATTGCTCACTAGCCCGGGATGCCCTAGCAAGAGCCCAAGCCAGGCAAGCGAAAGCCTATAATTTGCGAAGGCGCGACAAAGAATTTGAGGAAGGGGATGAGGTTCTAGTGAACCCCCACTCCCTCGAGCTGGTCGACATGCAAGGCATGGGGAGGAAGCTAGTCCAACGACGCATTGGGCCATTTCAGATCTCAGAAAAGATAAATCCCGTAGTCTACCGTGTGAATATACCCCCCGAATATAAGATGCACCCGATCATAAATATACAGCATCTGGTAAAATACCACCATGACGAGAAAGATGATGAATGAGCCAGGCTCCCTGAGCTAAGGGAACTGGTGAAGGAAGAAGAATACGAAGTAGAGAAAATTGTAGGACACCGCTACAATTGGTCGAGGAGAAGGAGGGAGTACCTAGTGAGGTGGAAAGGGTACGGGCCTGAGCACGACACGTTCAAGCCTGAGCTGGGGCTACGGAACGCCTTTTCTTGCCTCAGGGAGTACCACAGGACCCTGGAAGAACGTGGCAGTGAAAATGAGGACTCCATGAGGCCATAGTAGAGTCCCCCACTTATACATTCCTCCCAGCACTCGTGGATTCCCTCTTTTCTCTCTTTTCTCTCTCTCTTCCCCTTCTTCTCTCCTCAACCTCAGTCTCAACCTCCACTTCGATCTCAACCCTGATGCAGCAACCGGGAACTCGCAGACATAGGGGTATCAGACATGGGCGCCGCTATGCGATGCCTGGAGATAATATGGGTCCTATGGACCTCCACTACGCCCAGTACAGGGACGAGGAGGACAACCCCGAATGTCGTCCCGCTGAATATCTCTCGACCCAACGGTGTGCCCGCTTCTTCGTATACCATCTCACTGCCTTGAACCTCACCGGGCCTACCCTCGCGTTCAGGGATTGCCCCCGTTCGCGAGCGACCCTTATGGCTACCGATGGGAGCATCTAGACGAGTGGGGACGGCTAGGGAAGTTCAAATGGACATACCAAACTCAGCTGCTTCCTAAAGTCTATGCCTTCCCCCTGCATCGGGCCTTTATCCCCCTCGACATCCCACAGTTCAACTTCGATCCGCGTATCCATCTCCTACAGTCATGAGGACTGAACCCCAACCTGCGTTCCCTCTCACTAAAATTCCTCAAAGAGGTTCAGGCAGCTGGAGAGACGATGCTGCGGTGCATAAGATGGATAGACCAAGTGATGGCCTGCTTCCACATCATCCTGCCATCCAGCTACGACCAGGACTGGCACTTTGGGCCATCCTGGCAGTACCTCCTCCAGCAAGGAACGACCCCAGCCCCCACATGGAAAGCAGCCCATGTCGCACAGGAGCTCAGGAGGCGCGTACTCAATGCTACCGGATTTGTGACTCTTGCCTTCCAGGTCATTCTCTACCTACTCTGCTTCAGGGAACGATTCCGACCCCCACGCTTCAGGACTACAACGCGCCTTACAGGCCTGATCATCTCCACCCACAACTGTCATTCCATCCTCATTGGAAGGGGACTTGCAGAATTGGGGGGCCCCTGTGTGGTCAATGGCTATAGAAAATGAAACCCCTAACCTCGAACTTTACCCCTGCGGCACTACGCAGTACTTGCCCCTATGGACTGATGCAGAGAAGGAAATCAAGGCCAGGCATCCCCATCGGGACTTACAGGATGCCTATGCGCAAAAATTGATCCGTGAGTCCTTTGAGAAACGTCTGACGGACTTGGGATGCCAATGACTCGTGAATCCGCCGGAGGAAATATGGGTGATGGAGAAGGGGCACCTGCAGGACACGAAGACGACCGGCCCTTACTACCGTCATCATCCTTCCTATTTCCGTGCACCTCAAGGTCCCCCCAAGGAGAACTATCTGGAGGGCCTTGTGCGCTGGCTATCGCACACCCACGAAGGAGGCTACTTGCCCATCCTGAACGAGCTGCAAGAATGTCTGGGCCCGGAGACATTGTCACTGACCAAATGGGCTGAACACGAAGATGCTATCCCTCCCCCTTCACTGCTATCCCAAAACTACCCAATATGTCAGGAATGGGCGGAATGTAGAGGATTTGAATGGCACCAGCCTGAATCGCTCCCCGAACCGCAGTTGCGATACAAGCTAGCGGCACGGTTAATCGATCCGGCCCTATGGTCCTATGGCGCCCCCCCCACACTACTCCCTCGCATCAAAGACTACAATCCGTACGTCGCAGCAGCCTCAGGGTCCCTACGACGACCACGCCCCAAATCACCACCAGAGCGATGCATTAGGCCCTGTGCGAACATTGTCGTCTATCTGGAAGAGGAACTGGCGCCCTATGAGGACGACGAACAGTCCTCCGCCCCCGACTTCACCTTGCCTGAGGATGCCAATCTCCCAACACAGGACTCTTCAGGGACGGTGACCGAACCCGCCAAAGAAGAGGACCCAGATGACGTCTGGGGACCACTTGATACACGAACAGACCAATTCCCAGTGGAATTCTACCCGTTTGTGTACTGAAGCCTGAAGGACGCTTAGAGGAGGAACTACTCAAACGATATGGCTCAGGGGTTAAGCAATGGCTCTATGAGGAGCCCCATCTCACTCTTGTCTTCACGGAAAGAGATTGCGCGCGTAGAGCATTGGAAAGTCAAAAATTAGCTGCCAAGTTCTATCCCTCCGAGCCCTCAGCGCAAGCGCGGCGATACGATGAAAGCCTCTACCGCCCCTGGAGCCCTGAAGTCTCAGAACAAGTACTCGAGGTACTATCTGCAAGGATCCATGAGAGACTGGAGCTCTGCCCACCCCCTCAACCTATCCTGGTAAAAGGCAGCCCTTCACGACCCCCGGGCACGAACTTCAAATCTGCCGATCTACTTAAGCTTTTCCACCCCAATGGCCCCCCCACAGGTTCAAGGGCTATCTCAGAGTTTAATGTCCAGGTACCTTCTCACCCTGAAGGAGATCCTGATGCTCTTCGCCAGATGAATCGAGTATCTATGCCTACCCACGGCTTTCAACGCCAAGGAAATACTCGAGGCCATGCAAAAATTGGATTCGCTACTCAGGAGGCACCTATCCTACCAGGACCCCATTAAGTTCAACGTCCAGATACCTTTCAGGGGCCACCACTGGACCACGCTCGAATGGCTTGCCCGAGCTACCCCTGAAGTTGATCCCACTTCTCTTACCGCTCGTGGCACTTACACGGGCAAGCAATTCCGGTGGAATGGATGGTTCGAGTGTTACGAGATCATGCTGGAGGATCTAGATCTCGAGGACATGGGCGTCCTCCCAATAGAATCCTGATGCCGCGCTGGGGGGCACTGTAATATAGGGCCATTCTACATAGAGTATGTACAAGTCCTGTCCCCTCTAGTACCTTATGTAATAGTGCGGCTGCGAGGATTCTAAGTCCCGGTCACGCCGGAATCAAAACACACTCTTTTGCCTGGACTTCGTAGCCTCTGCTCGAACCGTGAAACTAACGTAGCCACACAACGACTACACACCCAAGTCGCACAATGAAGCAACCACATCAAGACCTGCGATCCGTCGCCACAGAGCACGGGGCAGAGACGGATAAGGGAGTCACGTATGAGCGCGACTCAGTTAGGTAAGTATGCTACTCTAGTGTACTCGCTCACTACCCCTCTCTCATAGATAGTAGCTGAGCCCTTTGGCCAGCTACTACCATCTCCCCATTCCCATTCCCTCCTCTCCTCTCGCTTCTCCCCCATCCGAAGCGAAGCCAGTGCTTAGCTTCGTTCATGGCCCTCCCGCTCGAAGCCAGTGCTTAGAGCGGTTGGACTACTTTCCTCCTTCTGTTCACAGGTCCATTGAATCCGCCTTGTCTAATGACGACAAATACCGCGGTCCCTCGAAGTCAAGGACCACGTTATTACAGGAGGTGGTTGGGTGCGATTGGGGAAGGGATCGGGGTGAACAGGCTCAAGTAGTCGCACATGGAAGACGTTGTGGATTTGATTCATGGTGCAAGGGAGGCCAAGGTGATATGCATGTGTTGAAACTTTCTTGGTGACTGGGAAGGGGCCGAGTTTCTTGTGGTCCAGTTTCTTTGATGGTCGCTTTGTTTTGATATTGCGTGTGTCGAGCCATACTTGATCGCCGATGTTGAGGGTGGGGAAAGGAGGTTGCGATCCAGCTACTTGCTGTTCATTTTGTTGTTGTGTGATCGCGAGTTGGTCGCAAACGTAATTGTGGACATTGTGAAGGTTGAGTGCGGCTTGGTTGGCCTCGGTCGAAGGCACTGCTTCGATATTGATCTCGAGGTTGGGGTGAAAGCCTTTATTCATGAAGAAGGGTGTCACGTTCGTCGCGGTATAGAAGAAGGATTAGGAGCTCCGATGACTGTCAAATCAAACTCTGGTTCAGCCAGTGTGTAGATGGGAGACTGTATTTCTGTTTTTATTCAATGGGCTGGTTCACTCTGATGGTTGATCACTCTCTAACAAGTTGTGTATGGTATTCAGTGATGGTAAGGCAATGGTATGGACTAGCTATAGTCAATGATATATCGTGGGATGCTTGTGTAAGGCTTATACATGTTGTATTGAACTGTTTATTGCTATTTGTGTGTACCTATTTGTGTCCTCCTGGTCAAAATGCAGATTCTAAAGAGGGTTCTGGACTAGTTTAAGCTTGATTCAGTGTGTCAATGTATTTCTTTCTTCTTCTGACTTAACTTTGTTATTACTCACCTTTCCTTGGATGTCCAGCAACTCTAACCTTAGGTCCTGCAACTATCCTTGGCTTAGTATTTCGCGTAGAGGGCTTCCAGTGACTTCAACCTTGTATATGACTTAGCTCCAGATGGCTTTAGATCAGTACTCTCTTCAGATGCAAGCAGATTTTGTAGATAGTAGTATATTCCAGTAGTGAGAAGATGATGGGGGGATACAGGAAAATCTACCAGCTTTTATACCTTTCTGAAGGTGGCTGTGTTTAAAGAATATGACTCACTCCTAGGTGAGTCATTCATAAGGTGGTTGCATGATAGGTGAGTCATTCATAAAGTGGTTGCAAGATAGGTGAGTCATTCATAAACAGAACAAAAGGGTAGTCAAGGAGGTGTTATCTTTCTTATCTGTGAGGTTCTAGAAGTTATTTGTGGCAATGGGAGATGAAATCAAAGGATATTTCCGATTTCTTGGAGATTAATTTGTTTGTAGTCCAGTGGTTAAGATGTTTTTGTTGCTGGTTGATAATGGGGACAAGTGCATGGGATGGGATTCGATGCAGAAACAACAGTTTACATCTGTAATAGACGTTCTTGGTATCATTCGATGCGGACTTTTAACAGCTTTCTGGGTGTGGTGGTTTCGAGCAGATCCGGTGTAAACTGACAGAGAAATTCGTTTTTTACTGATGGGTGTTGATTCTGATAGTAATATCGTTCTGCAAAGTTCAGTTTTGATCTGTTCTTCGCGCACTCAGTACCGTTGGATGCAGATTTTTTATATCTTTCCAGGCGCGGTTGTTTCGAGAGGATTGAATGCGAACTGACGGAGGAATTCGTTTTTTACTGGAAATTCCGGATTTTGACAGTAAAATTGGCCTGGAGAGTGCATTTTTGGTCTGTTCGACTTGTGTTTGGTACCATTCGAAAGGTGTGAATCGTAGCTTTCTAAGTGTTATATGGGCGCACCTCTCCGATCAAAACTGATGGAGTTATAGAATGAATTCGATTTCTGTGCATAGCCGTAATTAATTTCGTAATAGGTCACATGATCATTCCAATGGCTGGGATCAATGGATATTCACATTTTCTGATACTGGATGTTTTTATCTTCCACAGCGAAGTGCTCAGCGTTGTTGTATGCGAACTCTGCAAGGGGGAGAAGTAGTGCCCAGTTGTCTTGCAGGTAGTCAACGTAAATTCGCAAGTACTGCTTGAGGATTTGGTTCAGGCGCCAGGCTGGTCAGTCACATGGGGGACCTAATTTAGGTACCACTTTCGGGGCAGAAAATGGTACCTAATAGGTCCCCCAGACCTTACGGCTGAAATCAGGCTGTTCCAATTCAGTTTTTGGGCCATCTATCGGCCAATCCATGGCTGTGCCAGGTTATATACTTATTTATTATTATTTGTTTACTATTTATTATTATTATTATTACTATTATTATATACATATTATACTATACCCCCCGGGGTCTGCCACCACAGGGGGGGATAGTTTATGCGGGTCACGTGCCCACATATACCCACCGTACCCTCCGCAGCGAGTGCGGTCGGGGGCCGGTTCCTTTTGGCCACTCCCTCGCGGGGTTGGTCTTCGTTTGTGGGGGTTCGTTCGTAGTTATCGTTTGCCGCGTCTTGTTTAGCCATATCACGCCTTATTTAGCTCTGGCTCATTATCATCCTCTTCTTCACATTTGGAAACAAATATTTATTATATATTATATATTATATGTCTACATGCTTGCTATTAATCTGGATTGTACTTGTAGCCTCAGCACTTGGGCGCTTCTTGAGTATCAGCAATTGCCGGCATTGAATTTCGCAAGTACGCAGCCACACCCAGCAACCGCATGACCACAACACAACAGCAACAGCAGCAACAGCAGCAACAGCAGCACCAGCCCCAGCGCATGACCACGACCACACACCCGCTAATGCGGGTGTGTGGTCATAAGGTAAGTTTTGTCTCAGTACATACAATAGTGCAAAAAGAGTAGCCCAAGCTACTCTTTTTGTGCTTGGGGGCTCGCGGGGATTCTGGTTCAGGATCTAGAGAAATAAATAGTAAAGAGCAGCTTATGCTGCTCTTTTTGCGCCACAAGAATAAGAAATAAAAAAATAAGAAAAAACATACTTGTAGTACCCCACACCCGCTGCAGCGGTGTGGGGTACTGGGGCCATGTACTCTGGCTGGTATGTACGGCGGTTCGTACGGGTGCCCATCATTTGGGCGTCGATAAGGGGGTTACGGGGGTGTTGCGTTGGTATTTATTTGCAGGGCATGTTAAGACCTACAGATAAACCTTTTTAATTAGTTAAGAATTAAAAACCACGCAAAAAGAGCAGCTTTCGCTGCTCTTTTTGCGTGGCTGTAGCTACTAGGGTGGCGGGGGCTTACCTTATATAGAACCACACACCCGCCGTGGCAGGTGTGTGATTCCAGGCCCTTGTTCTTTATTTGGCGCGTTGCCGTGTCGTGTTGCTGTGTCGCGTTGTTATGTTGCGTTGTTGTGCCACGTTCCCATGTCATGCTGTGGTGTATCGCGCTGCTGGGTTGCCATGTCGCGTTGTCTCATCGTTTCGCGGGTTATCTTCGTGCGTTGGATGGGCTCCTATCTGGAATAAAGTGCATCAGTAAAAAAAATCCCAAAGCAGCGCAAAAAGAGCAGCTTACGCTGCTCTTTTTGCGCCACAACAATAAAAAATAAAAATAAACCTTGTAGTACCCCACACCTGCTGTAGTGGGTGTGGGGTACTGCAGTCCGTCATTCAGGTGTCATAGTCGGGGGTTACGGGGGCTCTCGCGTGGGTATTCGTTCGTGTGGGAAGTGATGACCTATAATACAAGACTATATGTTAGTTAAGAGTTAAAGACCACGCAAAAAGAGCAGCTTTCGCTGCTCTTTTTGCGTGGCTGTAGCTACTGAGGGGGGGGACTTATCTTATATGGAACCACACACCCGCCGTGGCGGGTGTGTGATTCCAGGCCCTCGTTTGGTGCGTTGCCGTATGTCGCGTCGTCATTGTCGCGTTGTGTTGCCATATATCGCGGTGCCGTGTCGTGTTGCCGTGTATTGCGGTGCCACATCGCGTTGCTGTTTGGGGTCTCGTCATTTCGCGGGTCATCATCGTGCGTGGGACAAGGTCCCCAATCTAGAATAAGGCACGTTAGTAAAAAAAATTCCAAAGCAACACAAAAAGAGCAGCTTGCGCTGCTCTTTTTGCGCCATTGTGTCTACTACAAGGAAGACTCACCTTATGACCACACACCCGCAGTTGCGGTGTGTGGTCATGCGTTTGCCTTTTCAGGCGGTTGCCTGTTGTGGTTCGGAGATGCGGAGCAAGATGGAAACTCAACGCTGGCAATTGCCGGTACTTAACAAGCGCCCAAGTGCTGGTGTTACAAGCAGAATACATATTAATAGCAAGTATATAGATGTGTAATAAATACTATATAATAAATATTTACCCAGAAATGCGAAGAAGACGATGATAATAGGTCAGAGCTCAATAAGGCATGATATGCATAATTGCAAAGTGGATTGGGCGACTTCTATGGGTCAGAATTGGCCCAAATTAGAATATATTAATGGTATATATGCACCTTACATGAGCGATCAGTTACATTGGACATCCCGGGCATTCTGAAATTTTCATGCCTTCAATTCCTAAATAGGGAATTGAAGGTGTGAAAATTTCAGAAATGCCCAGAACATCCAATGTAACTGATCGCTCATGTAAGGTGCATATATACCATTAATATATTCTAATTTGGGCCAATTCTGACCCATAGAAGTCGCCCAATCCACTTTGCAATTATGCATATCATGCCTTATTGAGCTCTGACCTATTATCATCATCTTCTTCGCATTTCTGGGATATTTATTATATAGTATTTATTACACATCTATATACTTGCTATTAATATGTATTCTGCTTGTAACACAGCACTTGGGCGCTTTCTAAGTACTGGCAATTGCCGGCGTTGAATTGCACCACTACGCCAGCCACACCCAGCAATGGCCCAGAAAGGCGAGGACACGACCACACACCCGCAGTCGTGACTGTGGGTGTGTGGTCATAAGGTGAGTTTTGTCCTATTAGATACAATGGCGCAAAAAAGAGTAGCGAAAGCTACTCTTTTGCGCTGCTTTGAGTTCTTGTACTAACACACCTTTGATTATTTTAGACGAAAGCCCGCATGACGAGGGCCGACACAGCAACAGCCAAACCAAAGCAGACAACAGACCCCCTGTGGGTGGCCCCAGGAACCACACACCCACCGCGGTGGGTGTGTGGTTCTAATAAAGGCAGGTACGTTTGTACACCCCCAACAGCGCGAAAGAGCAGCAGATGCTGCTCTTTCGCGCTGATTTTATTTCTCAACTAATATATTATTTATTATTCCAGTTATCGACCAGACCCAGCAAAATAACGACCTGCCAAACGAACCACCCCCCGCCCCGAAATCACGATGCGACCCGCCAATGGACGGCCGACCGGACAAAGCCCCAGACGAACCACACACCCGCTTCGGCAGGTGTATGGTAATTTTAAGGTAAGTACAACCACGCGAAAGGAGCAGCATACGCTGCTCCTTTTGCGTGGGTCTTCTTTTTTCTCTTTTACTAATATATTTACTATTCTAGGGTGTCAAGCAAAATGACGACCCGCCAAAACAACATACGCCAAATGAAACCCGCCAACGATGACTGGCCAGACAGAACCCCAGACGAAACCACACCCGCCAAAGCGGGTGTGTAAGGTAAGTATCTGCACAACCGCGCAAAAGGAGCAGCGTACACTGCTCCTTTTGCGTGGCTTTGCTTTTTTTCTTTTTACTAATGTATTATTTACTATTCTAGTTTGTATTTGAACCCACAACAAACCCCCCGCCAAACGAAAGCTACAAACGTGACCCGCCAAAGCCCCCATCAAACGAAACCCAGGACCGGACACCCATGACACGAGACCACAGAACCGCAAACGGAACCACACACCCGCCAAAGCGGGTGTGTGGTAATTTTAAGGTAAGCATATGCACAACCACGCAAAAGGAGCAGCGTACGCTGCTCCTTTTGCGTGGCTTTTCTTTTTATTTTATTTATTTTTTACTAACGTATTACTTATTATTGTAGATCGTCGTCTGAGCTAACAACGAGCTCCCGCGTAACGCAACCCGCCAAAACCCCAACCAAACAATGCCCAGCCCACCATCAGTCCACCAGACGAGACCACAACACCCCCGCGAACGACGACGCACCACACGAGGAGATGGACCACACACCCGCAGTTGCGGGTGTGTGGTTCTATACAAGGTAATGCACCCCCCCCCCCTCAACAGCGCAAAAAGAGCAGCAAGGGCTGCTCTTTTTGCGTTGTTTTAATTTTTAACTAACAAATTGTTTATTATTCTAGGATATCGCCTGAACCACCCGCAAAACGAGAGCCCCAAGCCCAACGCGCCAAGGAACACCCCCAGACGTAACCCGGGAACGAGAACACATGACACAAGGCCACAGGGACCCAGACGAACCACACCCGCTTCGGTGGGTGTGTGATAATTCTAAGGTAAGTACAACCGCGCAAAAGGAGCAGCGTACGCTGCTCCTTTTGCAGTGGCTCTTCTATTTTTTCTTTTACTAACATATTTACTATTCTAGACGGTCAAGCCAAATGACAACCTGCTGAACGAACCCCCCCGGGGAATGATGATGCGACCGGCCATGACACCTGCCAAATGAACCATGCCAACCACGACCAGCCAGACCAAACCCAAGAGAGCACCACACACCCGCTTCTGCGGGTGTGTGGTAATTTTAAGGTGAGTACAACCGTGCAAGAGGAGCAGTGTGCGCTGCTCCTTTTGTGTGGCTTTTCTTGTTTTTTTTTATAACTAACGTATTATTTATTATTTTAGTTTGTCATCTGACCCAACACCCGCGACCCCACCAAATGAACACGGGAGAACAACAACCCACCTGTCAAATGAATCCCGCGAACGGCAACAAGTCGAAACCACGACACAAGCCCGGACGAACCCCACACCCGCCGAACCGGGTGTGGTAATCTTTAAGGTTAGTATATATATACATGTCTGACTATGCAAAAGGAGCAGCAGGGGCTGCTCCTTTTGCCTGGTTTTTCTTTTTTTAACTACCTTATTATTTATTATCATAGGTATTCTTCTGAATCCACATCCCCCAACCAAAGCCACGACCCCGCCGAATGAAAACATGCAACCACGGGTGAGGGGGAGCCCCCAATGGTGAAGCGCGCGAAACGATGTCCCCGGTACCACACACCCGCCCAAGTGGGTGTTAGATAGTGTTTTAAATTTTTATAGACAGTACCACATGCCCGCCCAAGCGAGGTGTGTGGTATGTTTTTTATGAATTTTTAAATAAATAAATAAATAAACAAGTCAATAAAAACAAAACACAGGACTGAAACCCTGTGGAGCATATGTATAATATAGTGATAAATAAATAATTATAAATGGAAAACATTATCCCCGAATAAGCCCGTATGGCCCACTGCAAGTCTGAGATTCTCTAAGTCTCAGTTTCGGCCAAGTTTCGGCCAATTTTCGGCCATTTGGCTGATATCATCTGGTATAACAATAATAGTCACAAACATATCCAAACTGTGACTCACATACTCCTGTGTAAAATTTTCACGTTCATCGACTCCTTGAGCTGTAGGGAGGGAGTCACATTCAATTTTCAATGTCACAGACATAGTGTTTGGTCACTGAATCTTCTCATACAGTACAATGCAATAGGCTAATTAGGACGAACTGAAATGATTAATCATAATGACTCAGCTTTTCGGTCTCAAATAGATCATCGTTCAATAATAAATGGCCCCACAGTTTACACGAGCGTACGATCCCGCCCAGTGCTGTATTTTCGCGCCATCACTGTCCGGTGGTTCCCAGTCCCCCTTCCCAGTTCCCCTTCTTTAAGTGGATGGATTGGGCTGATTTTTGGCACATGATTACTTCATAATGACATTATAATCTGTGTAAACTTTCAAGTCCTAGCTTTTTATAGGGGGAGGAAATCAATCTTTAATGTGTAAACCTGTTTGGCTCATATCTCCATAAGTAATGCATGGATTGGGCTGAAATTTTGATATGATTTGCGTTCTAAATAGTCTCTAATCATGTGCCAAATTTCAGACATGTCTGCCCACTGCTTACTTTCTGGCAACTTCCAGTGGTTCTGGTCCTCCCTGCCCAGTTCCCCTCTTTAGGTTCATGTATTGGCTGATTTTTGGCACATAGTTGCTTCATAGTGACCTCATACTCTGGGTGTGAATTTTCAAGTCCCTAGCTATTTCATAGGGGGAGGAAATCAATTTTTAATGTCTAACCTTGTTTGGCCCATATCTCCATAAGTAATGCATGGATTGGGCTGAAATTTTGATATGATTTGCATCCTAATAGTCTCTAATCATGTGCCAAATTTCAGACTCGTCT
>MU129270.1:11263-33209 GCA_014904985.1 Hydnum rufescens UP504
AAAGTTTTTGCCCTTGAATATGACAGTAGGAGGGACTGAAGTACCATTGGCACATATGGTTGCAAGTACCATCATGTTTTCCTTGTCACCATTGTGTCGCTGCTTCTGGCACTTCGTACCCTTACAACCAATTACACGTTTTTGCTCACACCTGCCAATTGGATAGCTATTCTCATCCATGCCATATATATTTAGGGTACAGGCTTTGTATTTGTCATATGCACCACCCAATATATCCCAGTAGTGTTTGAGATTTTCTGGATTGATTGCAGCCGCCTGGACAGTGTCAAGTCCTGAACTCCAAAGGGAAGCCAGGCAGTCAGAGTGTTTGGCCACAAAGTGGTGTGCCCAATTTATGCCAAGCTTTTCAATGTCAGGGTGGTTCTTATGGACAATTTGGAGTGTGTAGTTGGCAATCTTTTGGAGTGTTAAGGGGAAGCCATGATCAGCCATTTTTTGGATGAATGAAATGAGCACTTCACTTTCTGCCTGGCTGAGATGGCTCTTTGCTTCATTGGATTCACCAATGGTCTTCCCACCCTTGATGTGGCACTGAAGAGTGGCTGGATCGACACTATGCTTTATTGCAACAGAGTGAAGGCTTGGACATTTTGCCCCTCCAAGATGGGCCTTCCCCAGTGCATCCCTATATGCATCTAGAGCATGTCAGTGTCTTCCATTCCATTCTTGTGTGGCAATATGGGACTTGTGTTCTTGAGATAATGCAAATTTTGTCATATGTAGTAGGCACTTTGAAGGTAATTAGGGTTAAAAGGGAAGGTGTTAATGGGGAAGAAGCAGGTTTCATCGGAGGTTAAAAATTTTACATTTCTACCCTTTCCTACATCAAAACAATGCTTGCACTAATAAGGAATTTTGCAGCAAGACATGTGATCTACAGCATGGACAGGTGACTTGGAACCAATCAGGTGAGGGCAGCAGTGGGGGAGAGATTTTCAAAGTTGGTGGATGCCGAAATCATCATTTTGAAACATTAAGCGCTGCTGTTCTCCATAACCACATATTCAATATGCCTCAAAATTTGTACTCAGAGTACTGGTGCACATGTACACAAAATGAAAAAAAAAAATGAAGCCATTCTGTTCAATATTCATGGAGATATAATGACTTGATTCAATTTGATTCAGTGACTGGTCAAGTTCAGTGACCAGTCAAAGACTGTACTCACTATGAGTCAATAAAAACCTTGGATGTGTGAGAGGTGATGTGACATTAGCAACATTAGCACAGTGTCTCTTCAAATTTCTTTGCATTCTCAAAGTTTCTGAGCAATTGGCACATATGACTCCATTTTCCATTTATATCTGTTTAGGTGATGCTGGTCAATGAGAACTTAGCACATGGTGGGTAGTTTTGTCGGGTGTTTCTCCAATGTCATAATACTTGAATCTCATGCCCAGACAGTCCAAGAACTTCTGGGGGCAGGGGTCTCTTGCATACAAGCTGGCCCAGAACTGTACAATGTTTCCTGATAATTGCAACTGTGCACAGCTATGAGGATTGCTGGGTCTCAAAACAGACATGCCTTTGCAGCAAAGTCTGCAGATTCACTGCTTTGCTGTTGCATTCTCATTCTCAAACTTTAAGGCTTTTGAGCACCTCCATGCTAGAACACAGTCATTGTATACTGGTGTCTGTGGTAGCCCCTTCTGTGTTGTCTCAGTTCAAGCTTTCTTCTGTAGAGGCTCATTCAGAGCACTCCTTCAGTTGCACTTTTCATTTGGAACTATCACTCTTGACTGCATGAATGCATATATGTACTATTCGCAACCACATCCACAATCTCCTGGTTGGCCCATTCAACTGCACGGCCTATCTGTGCTGCAGTCCAGATTGCAGTATCCTATCATGTCCCCAGCAGGGCCAGTTCGTGGGAGTTCTCTCACTGTCTCCAGGCTATGGCTTCATCTAATATACAACAGAATAGACAAATAGTGACACCCCCACCCCCCCGACATCAGCACAAACCCCAAAGTGCCGCAGTTGCAGCTTGACCATATTCAAGTGACTTTTACACTGTGCCTTGTTCACACAAATGCTAATTACTTCCCTGGACTTTTAGGCTTGTCACAAGCCTGGCTCCCCACATTCTTGTGCTCAGACAGCTGCGTCAAGTACATGGAGCATTTCTGATCACCAATCCAAACCGCAACACTCCCAAGCTTGATAATGGTGTTGTAAATGGTCATTCAAAGTGTGGAAGTGTTTCAGGGAGTGCAAGTGAGGGTGGGGAGGGTGATCCTTCATCTACTGTAGCTCTGCAGTTGCCACCACACCACTTCCATTGACCATCTGCACCCCCCACAGCCGAGAGTTTATGGACTGCAATACAGGGCACACAATCCATGCTCCATACCTGTCTGGCCCTCAATACCAGGAAGTTTGCAGTTGTGCTCAAGTTTTCCTTGCAGATATGGGGAAATCACAATTTTCACCCATTTGGGCATGCTAGACTAGGATCTACTATAGCTATCAGGGGAAATTGAGTCACTTAATGTGAGCCCATCACTTAATGAGGTGGTTTGAATGAAGTGAATTGAATTAGTTTGTGGAGGTCATTGCCTCAACCCAAATTTGTCTGGATTAGAGCATGGCACCCCTCCATTCCTTTGTCTTGATGCAATGTGCAACATACTCATCACTCCAATCAATACAGAATGTTGAATTGGATCTTGATTCAGAACTTCCCTACATCAGCACCTGTCAGCCTCATTTCCGTTGATCTACATTGATCTGCTGCATGTCCCAGTTTACTGCCCTTAATCCCCATGATGATTTCCATGCTCCACCATTTGTGTGTGGCACTGTAAGTGTTCTGTTCCTTTTTCTTAAGATTCTTCAGCAATATTTGCCAAACTCTGGTGGAACGAAACTGACATTGACACACTTCCATTAGTTTCAGGGCTATATCTGCTTGGTTGGGGTTTCAAACTCAACCCCCTCTATGGTTAGGACAAATGAGGTCACTGTTGAAGCCCCACCCAAGGGTCGGCCCAAAGCCAAGAAAGTGTCAGGATCAAATTGACATTTGCTTCTGCCTAAGGACTTACCCATCAGAGTATCATTCTTCATCGACTCTATCATATGGCGCCTACTTCCTCAAATGATCTTGTCTCCTCTCTCCCTCCATTCACTATGGGGGTTATTGTCATCCTTGCCATTATTGGCATTTCTCTTATTATTATTGCCCTCGTTCTATCGGGCCTCGCCAGCAGGCTATGGGCTGGGTAGCCAACCAGTGGCAGCATTGGCACCCTTGTCAGCACCTGTCATTCCCTCGTTCCCCACGTGAGTCCATGGAGTTGCCAATCCAGACTCCCCCACCTCCTCCTCTACCCCCAGTCCCTGAATCCACATCACCTGTCCCAATCCATACTCCATCCACATCATTACGGTCCTTTGACACTTTGGACACCTTTGGAGTACCCAGGCGTACACTGCCTTGGAAGTACATATGCTAAGGGGGATACATATGGAAGTTGGGGCATAGCCATGTGGAGGTGTGCACAGGATTCATAACACAGCTGTGTCAGGTTAGTGAGGCTTAGTGATGGTGGCTGTGGAGGCTGACTGATGGGCTGTGGAGCCGGCATTCTAGGAGGATCCGGAAGGTTATGAAAGATGGTGGAAGGCTCTGGAAGGTTGGAGGCTGTGTGCAGGAAATAGTATTTATAGCCCTTTGCAGTTGGGGGATCACCAGTTTTGATCTCTCAGGATTCCCACTGCGATAGCGTGTGGTTAATTAATCTCTTTCCTCTTTCTGTTTGTGGCTTCGACGGCAGTGTCGCCCTGACAGAAGATCAAAACTCATCTCTTCGACCCCACAAACATCTTCCTAATCCCTTCTACCTCCTCTCCTCATGGACGAAATCCCCGCTGATGCCTTCTCTGTCTTCGGCACTGCTGGAGAAGGCCTTCGTCAAATGATGGAGGCACAACAATGATGGTACGAGCAATTGGAGCAACAGAACCTTGTACTCCAGAACCTAGTGACTCGCCTTCAGACTGATACCTCTTCTTGTGAAACTCTGATGGCTGAAGTCGAGGCGATCACCAAGGCTGTTGTCGAGAACCTCCCTGCTCCTGTTGTTGGAGTTCCTCCTGCTCCTGCCATTACTCCTTCCATCTCTGCACATCCCCCAAAGGCAGCTGATCCAGAGGTCTTTGGTGGTGATCGAAAGAAGGCTGATCCCTTTCCTCCACACTCTCAAACTTAACATCGCTATTCGACCCAACTCCTTTCCCAGTGATCAGACAAAGATCCTATATGCCCTCTCCTACATGCAAGGAGGCAGTGCTGGTGATTGGGCTTCCAACTACACATGCGCTATCCTTGATGGTGATTCTCCTTCCCTGATTGGGAAACCTTTTGCACCCGCTTTGAGGCAGCCTTCGGTGATGCGGACCGAGAGGCTCATGCCCGTCAGTGACTTCATACCTTGAAGATGACTCAAGGGATGACAGCTGAGGAGTATACGATGGCCTTTGAGGCCATATCTGGGAAGACAGGCTTTAATGATGGAGCCTTGATGGATGCTTATGAGCATGGATTGCTCCATAGCTTGGTCGAGAAGATACACCTCGACACCCTCCCTATGTCCCTTCAAGAATGGAAGGACAAAGCCACTCGCATTGATAAGTTGTGGTGTCGCTTTAATGAACAGCACTCCTTCTCTCCCACCAACCCTCGCCAGGACAACCATCCAGGAACAATTAGACCTTTCTGCCCTCCCACTACTACTCCTCAAACTCTTCCAACCTCTTTCTGTCCTGCTGCTGCTGCTGCACCCTCCTCCTCCACTTATGAACCTATGGACGTAGACTCCAATTGTCGTCAGAATAATCCTCAGCGAGTCGCTGGTCTGTGCTGGAATTGTAACAAACCTGGCCACATTGCCAGAGACTGCCCTGAGCCCCCACGCTCTCATTCAGTCTGAGGTGCTCTGTCATCTGAGCAGATGGAGGAAGTGGTAGAGAAAGTTTGTGCTACTCTGGCACCCAAATCTGCTGAGGATGGAAATGAGGGTGTGGCAAAGGATTTTAAAGATCGTCGACAGTGAAGGACACACCCTGTTCGACAAACCGATTCTCTCTTCTTTCAACTTGTACAGTAGGACCCACAATGGATATGTTTGATCATGTTGACATTGATGGCCTACATGAAAGAGAAGATGTGTCATTATCCACAAGCCCACCACTCTATATCTATTCCACACACCTTTGCCGAGCTACTGAACTAAAGGTCCACCTACAGACCCTAGACAGTGGCCAGCCTATAGCAGTTGATGCCCTGCTTGATTCGGGAGCAACAGGGATGTTCATCAATCAGGAGTTTGTCAAGGCCAAAAATCTTACTACTCAGCAACTTCCATGGCTGATTCTGCTTTACAACATTGATGGCACCCTTAACAATGCTGGCTCAGTTCAAGAAGAAGTTGACCTCCTGATGCATTTTGGCAACCATTCAGAGAAAAGTACATTTGCTGTGACCAGCCTGGGACAGATTCCCCTCATTGTAGGGCACACCTGGCTTGTTCATCATAACCCTGAGATCAACTGGTCAATGGGTAAGGTAGCAATGACATGGTGTCCTGATGGATGTGGGTTGCGACGCATCCATGTTGTCTTAGCAAAGGAACACTCTGGATGAAGCCTTAACCTCTCTGCATCTGTATCTCCCCCTGATCCTCTTCCATCATGCAGTCATCAAGGAGACCCTATCCTACCTTTGCCCAGTCAGTCCCTCCAGGCAAATGCAAGAGATGGGCATCTCCAGGGCATATGCCAACTGTTGAGGCCTAAGGGGGATCACAAGGGTGATAGAAATTTGCCACATCACCACTTGTCCCCATTGTCTTCACTTGACCAGACCATGCCCTCACCTCCCTCTTTAATAGAAAAGCCTAGTCCAGGTATTCTATCAAAGAAAATGGGTGAGAGCTCACCTGGTGATAACCAGGAAGATGTGCATGGGGAAGATTGTATCTTTGTAGTCTTCCTTCACCCTGAAGAGCATATCTCTGCAACCAAATCTATATCCACCCACCTTGCCATTGAGCAGCATAAGAAGACCTTTAAGAAGCACCCCTTTGAAGAAATGGTGCCCAAACAGTACCACGACTTCCATGATGTCTTTGCTAAGGAATCCTTCGATTGCCTTCCCCCAGGGACCATGCTATTGAGCTAAAAGAGGACATTGCACACACTGGGGTGAAATTATACCCATTATCCCCCAATGAGCAGCAAGAGATGGATGCCTTCTTGAAGGAGCACCTAGAGACTAGACGAATCTGCCCATCCAAGTCACCCATAGCTTCCCCTGTCTTCTTTGTTAAGAAGAAGGATGGAGGCCTACACTTTGTCCAGGATTATCAGAAGCTCAATGCTGCTACAGTGAAAAATGCTTATCCTCTCCCCCTGGTGACAGACATCTTAAATCAAGTCACTCAGGCCAAGTTCTTCACCAAGTTGGATGTGCAATGGGGCTACAACAATATTCAGATGCACAAAGGAGATGAATGGAAGGCAGCATTCCACACCAACCAAGGACTCTTCAAACCACTTGTCATGTTCTTTGGACTGACTAATAGCCCTGCCACCTTTCAAACCATGATGAATCACCTCTTCAAAGATCTTGTTGCCGAAGGAGTGGTAGCCATGTACATGGATGATATTCTGGTTTTTACTGAAACACTTGCACAACACTACAAGGTAGTCCAGAAGGTCCTCCAAATCCTGTGAGAAAGTAATCTGTTCCTCAAGGCTGAAAAGTGCACCTTTGGAGCTGCAACCATGGAGTATCTCAGACTTATCCTATCCCCAGGACAAGTTGGAATGGATCCAGTTAAGGTTGCTGGAGTTTGGGAATGGCCATCTCCTACAACAGTCAAAGAGGTTCAATCATTCCTTGGCTTTGTTAACTTTTACCAATGCTTCATTGAAAATTTCTCACATATTGCCCATCCCCTTCACCAACTCACTTGGAAAGATGCACCATGGAAGTGGGCAGAGGATCAGCAGAAGGCCTTTGATCAGCTAAAGACAGCCATCACCTCAACACCCATTCTTGTGCTTCCTGATGCTGATCAGCCCTACCATCTGGAAGCAGACAGTTCTGATTTCACTATGGGGGCTGTCCTCTCCCAGCTAAGGGATGATGACAAGTGGCACCTGATGGGATTTATTTCCAAGAGCCTCAATGATGTGGAGTGCAATTATGAAATTCATGACAAAGAGCTATTGGCAATCATCCGTGGCTTACAAGAATTTTGACACCTCCTTGAGGGAGCAGCACATCCAGTAGAAATCTTGACTGATCACCACAATCTTGTCTATTTCATGATGGCCCAATCTCTCAATCAGTGACAGGCGTGCTGGTCCTTGTTCTTATCCTGTTTTGATTTCCACATCACCCACCACCCTGGAAAGAGTTCTACTAAACCTGATGCCTTATCTTGCCAAGCTGATCATCATCATGGGGAGGGGGATAACCAAAATCAGATCCTCCTTCCACCCAAGCTCTTCCAGATCAAGGCAACAGAAAGCTTGCCCATACAGGGTCTTGGGGCTGATTTCCAGTGGAGGATCCATGACTCAAAGGATTTAGATGAGTCAGTGGCCAAGGCAATAAAGGATCTGGATGGATCTGAGGAGGATGGTTGGGTTGTATCTGATGGGCTTATCCTCCTCCAGGGAAAAGTTTATGTCCCACACAATCCCAAGTTGCATCATGACATTGTCAAGGCTCATCATGACACTCCTGTGGCTGGGCACCCTGGTCAATGGAAAACAGTGGAGCTAGTCACTCTCAATTACTGGTGGCCAGGAATTACATGATATATTGCTGACTATGTATGGGGTGTGACAGATGCAATCGCACTAAAACATTCCCCACCATGCCACTAGGGAAACTACAACCAAATCAGGTTCCAGATCATCGATGGCAAATTGTCACCACAGACTTCATCACAGGCCTCCCACTCAGTCAGGGATATAATGCAATTTGGGTAGTGGTTGACTGCCTATCAAAACGAATGCATGCAATCCCAACTACAGATGAGGTTGACTCTGTAGGACATGCTTGACTCTATTGTGACCATGTTTGGAAGCATCATGGCTTACCTGAAGAGATTATCAGTGATCAGGGACCCCAGTTTGCATCCTCCTTTATGAAGGAACTCAATCATCTCTTTGGCATTCACACTTCCCTGTCTATGGCATACCATCCTCAAACTGATGGTCAGACAGAGCGAGTCAATCAGGAAATTGAACAATATCTACACCTCTTTGTCAATGAGAGGCAGGATGATTGGTATGACTCAATGGCATTAGCAGAGTTCACCTATAATAATCGCATTCACTCTGCCACCTGACACTCTCCTTTTGAACTTGATACAGGCCAACACCCACGCCTGGGCACAGAGCCTACTCGGGAAACCCACCTGGAAGCTGTTGACAAGTTTGTGAAACGTATGAAGCAAGCCACGGAAGAGGCCAAGTCTGCTCTTCACCAAGCAGCACATGACATGGCACACTTCTATGATGCTCATCGACAAACTGCACCCAGTTATGAAAAAGGGGATAAAGTTTGGCTTGATGCTGAAAACATCACAACAACACACCCTACCAAGAAGTTTGATGACAAGTGGTTTGGTCCCTTCCCGATTGACAAAGTTATCTCACCATCGGCCTATCGGCTAAAACTCACCCAGAACTTCCAACGAGTCCACCCAGTTTTCCATGTCAGCAAACTCTGCCCATTTATTCCTGATCATATTCCTGAGCAATGCCAGCCCCCAGTACCCAAACCGATCATTATGGTAAAGGGTGACACAGAATATGAGGTTGAGACAATCTTGGACAGTCGTCTCTATTGTACCAAACTGCAATACCTCATTAAATGGAAAGGCTATGGCCCTGAGGAAAACAGTTGGGAACCAGAATCCAACCTTGGCCACTCTAAACGGCTCCTTGATGAATTCCATCGCCTCCATCCAAACTCCCCATGTCATATTGCAACTGCTATCTGGGATACCCTACCTTTCACCTGCTTTGAAAATTTTACTGAGGTCCCCCAGCATACTTTATTTGACTGGACACAAGGGAAACTCGTCATGATGCCAAGTCCTAAAAGAGGGGTAATGTCAGGATCAAATTGACATTTGCTTCTGCTTAAGGACTTACCCATTGGAGTATCATTCTTCATTGACTCTATCATATGGTGCCTACTTCCTCAAATGCTCTCATCTCCTCTCTCCCTCCATTCACTAAGGGGGTTATTGTCATCCTTGCCATTATTGGCATTTCTCTTATTATTATTGCCCTCATTCTATTGGGCCTCAACCAGCAGGCTATGGGCTGGGTAGTCAATCAGTGGCAGCATTGGCGCCCTTGTCAGCACCTGTTGTTCCCTTGCTCCCCATGTGAGTCCATGGAGTTGCCAATCCAGACTCCCCTCCTCCTGCTCTGCCCCCAGTCCCTGAATCCACACCACCTGTCCCAATCTGTACTCCATCCACATCATTACAGTGTTGGAGGGATAAAACCCTACTATGTATATTCCGCTTCAGGACCCAACTACCTCCTCAAACAAATCCAATTTATTCAATTCCAATCCTTCAAATACCTACCATTCCTTTGATTGCCATATGACATGGATTTCAATCCTCCAAGACCCACTTTATTTCTCTTTCCTCCACCTTGTACATGAGACATTTATTTGTCCATCTCCAAGTCTTCAACAGACTACCTCAAATTGTAGTTACTTCAAGCCCAGCCAACTGTGGCTCAGGCAATTCAACTTGCCCCTGTTTGTTTGGTACCCAATCCATTATGCATTGCTCATTGCCTCAGTGGGGATATATGAGTCCCAATTATATAATCAAGATTGCCTAATCCTTTGGATCCAACTCGCAGATTAGTCACATGTTAAATAGGGGCTATTCCCATACTCTCAAGGAGTATTTTGCAAATATCTCCCTCATTTTTGATCTAATCGACTCGAAAAGATAGCGCCCAGAAAGCTACGATCAATACCTATCCAACGGTATTATATACGCGTTTATCGGATGCGAACTGCATCCTCCAGGTCGATTTTACCTCATGCTCCACACTATCCTTCAGTATTTTGTGAATATCTCCACCAGTTTTGATCCGATTTATTAGTAACAACTACCCCTGGAAAGACGCTGACAATCCGCATCGAATGGTACCAAGGGAAAAACAAGCGGATTAGAACTCGGCTTTCTGCAATTTAGTCTCCCCATGTCTCATTTCACTTTTACCTCCGCTTTTCTGATTATTAAAGGCAATTATGGTTCCGGCACCCTATTGTCGATGGAGGGTACGTCTAGGGCGACCAGTTCCACCTTTCCCCAAGGGATTCTGTTCAGTAGGAGAGGAGGAATACCTTGGTTAAGCGATATTCCCCTATTCTGACTTGTTAATTGAATATCTCCTTCAGTTTTGAAGCTTTTGACTCGATTTCTTTTTCATCATTTTGCCTTAACCCCACCTTTCTGCCTGTTACCATGGAATTATTCCAAGATGTATATTAAGTGCAGAGGATGCGAATTTTGATTGATTTCCCCCTCACCCTCAGTCTCTAAAGTCTTGAAGACAGCTGTTGGCATCAGGGTGACTTCCAGAATACATCTAGTATTGTTCACGCTTTGGATAGGCCCTCAAGAGGAGAGCCATCAGTGTGATTTCTGAATTAAATCCTCCATTCATTCATTGTTAGAGCAAGCCCACCCTAGCAAGACAAATTCTCAACCTCAAGGCCTTTCATTCAATCAGACCTTAACCTACAGATTGACTCTGTGGCCCTCTCCTTTTGTCCTTGATTCAACAATCTTGGACTGTGGCATAGTCTCTTAGGAGATTCCTGCTTACAATGTATGGCCCTTCTTTGAGGCCCACTGGTTCCTGCATGAGCCATCTCCAGTTCCATTCATTCATGGGGATGGAGTCGATCCGGCCTAGGGGGAAAGGTCCCAGTTGAATCACAGGGGCCTCTTGCCAAGAGCCATCTGCAGTGTTTATGAAGGGTATGCTGCCCACTATTTGGGGCCAGGGCAGTAAAAGTGTTTGAGGCATCGAGTAGGAAGCCATCATATTGGGCCCAGCCGAGTAATACTGATCTAGGGTTTGCAATGGGAGTTTTGATGATTTTTGATCTCTTCATATGAAGATTCCCATGGACAAGTTCGACATTCTGGTGCATGTGGCCATCTGGACGTGCTGGACTGGTGTGAGGCTTCCTTGTGCTGGTGCGGGGTTTCTTCGTTGGGTCGCCAGTGTCTGTCACTCTCCAGTATTCCTGGGATACAGTTGGACCCTGTATGAGGGTCTCTTTGACGACCCCTTGACACCATCCGGGAGGCATAATCGGTGTAGACTGGGGTGGGTTCGGAATATCTGACTGTGGATGGGGCTGGTAATGTGGGCAGAGTATCCCACCACTTGTCTGGGTCCGTGTCACTCCTTGAGGTATTTTCAGAGGGTTCTGTAGTAGGATTGTCATCTTCCCAAGTTGGTGAGGACATGGGTATGTCGAACAACAGGATGATAGGTTCTGTAACATTCCCCTCCAGTAGTGGTCTGGTATTCATGGTTCGTCGTTCCATGGCCATCATGAAGGTACCATCTGGCTGGTAGTATACTGTGGAGTATAGGTGTTTTGTAGCATTGTCCAGGACATCAAAGTTGTCTGGATGTGGTGGCGGCCCTGGGAATATGTCCTCCCACTTGTAGGTTTCATGGTTATCCATTCCTGGAAATTGCAGAGCCTCTCCTTTGAAGGAGTCACATAGGATGAGTGGTTCCTGTAGTCTGGCTTCATTAGTCGCAAAGTAGCTGTCTTGTATCAGTACCAGTTGGGATTCCGGTAGAGCTTCGGTTGTATGGATGGTATGGCTGGAGTCAATGAATGCACACAGTCTATATGCATGTAACTGTTTCCAGAGCAAGGTACTTGTGGTCTTGTCTCCAGACTTAGTCCAGACGAAACCAACGGGGGCACTCAGAAGCCATGGAATGGCAGGCATATCTTTGGATCATTGATATGGGGGATGAGAACTAATGAATAGCTGGTGCGCGACGACATAGTTGGAGTATGCCAAAAGTACAGTGATTACTCATGTGATTTGGAGGTAGCAGTGTGGAAGATAAAAACATCCAGTATCAGAAAATGCGAATATCCATTGATCCCAGCCATTGGAATGATCATGTGACCTATTACAAAATCAATTACAGCTATGCACAGAAATCGAATTCGTTCTATAACTCCGTCAGTTTTGATCGGAGAGGTACGCCCATATAACTCTCGGAAAGCCATGATTCATACCTTTCGAATGGTACCAAACACAAGTCGAACAAACCAGAAATGCACTCTCCAGACCAATATTACTGTCAAAATCCGGAATTTTCAGTAAAAAACGAATTTCTCCGTCAGTTCGCATCCAATCCTCTCGGAACAACCGTGCCTGGAAAGATATAAAAAATCCGCATCCAACGGTACTGAGCACGCGAAGAACAAATCAAAACTGAACTCTACAGAACAATATTACTATCAGAATCAACACCCATCAGTAAAAAACGAATTTCTCTGTCAGTTTTCACCGGATCTGCTCGGAACCACTGCGCCCAGAAAGCTGTTAAAAATCCGCATCGAATGATACCAAGAACGTCTATTACGGATGTAAACTGTTGTTTCTGCATCAAATCCCATCCCATGCACTTGTCCCCATTATCAACCAGCAACAAAAACATCTTAACCACTGGACTACAAACAAATTAATCTCCAAGAACTCGGAAATATCCTTTGATTTCATCTCCCATTGCCACAAATAACTTCTAGAACCTCACAGATAAGAAAGATAACACTCCCTTGACTACCCTTTTGTTCTGTTTATGAATGACTCACCTATCTTGCAACCACTTTATGAATGACTCACCCTCCTTGCAACCACTTTATGAATGACTCACCTATCTTGCAACCACTTTATGAATGACTCACCTATCTTGCAACCACTTTATGAATGACTCACCTATCTTGCAACCACTTTATGAATGACTCACCTATCTTGCAACCACTTTATGAATGACTCACCCTCCTTGACAACCCTATTGTTCTCACATATGACTCACCTGGGAGTGAGTCATATTCTTTAAACACAGCCACCTTCAGAAAGGTATAAAAGCTGGTAGATTTTCCTGTATCCCCCCATCATCTTCTCACTACTGGAATATACTACTGTCTACAAATCTGCTTGCATCTTAAGAGAGTACTGATCTAAAGCCATCTGGAGCTAAGTCATATACAAGGTTGTTAAGACTAAGTCACTGGAAGCCCTCTACACGAAATACTGAGCCAAGGATAGTTGCAGAACCTAAGGTTAGAGTTGCTGGACATCCAAGGAAAGGTGAGTAAAAACAAAGTTAAGTCAGAAGAAGAAAGAAACACATTGACATACTAAATCAAGCTTAAACTAGTCTAGAGTCCTCTTTAGAATCCGCATTTTGACCAGGAGGACACAAATAGGTACTACAAATAGCAGTAAACAGTTCAATACAACACGTATAAGCCTTTCACAAGCATCCCACGATATATCATTGACTATAGATAGTCCATACCACAATCTTATCCTCCACTGAATACCATACCTAACTTGTTAGAGAGTGATCAACCATCAGAGCGAACCAGCCCATTGAATAAAAACAGAAATACAGTCTCCCATCTACACACTGGCTGAACCAGAGTTTGATTTGACAGTCATCGGAGCTCCCAATCCTTCTTCTATAGCGGGCGTGGAGAGCATCACTGCAATACCAGGGTTTAAACAGGTTTTCGAATCATGGGCAGTCAGGTGCATTGATATGATAATGGATATTTCTGATATAGATAGGGATCAGGAGGTTGGAGGCCCATTCGTTTTCCTCTGCTTGACCCCAGGTGTAGTCCCATGATGATTGAAGGGCATCCAGGCATTCCTTTCTGACGACAGCTTGTTTGTTTTTGTCTCATGTTTTGCAAATCAGTTGTAGGAAGGTCAGTATGAATGCTGCCAGTAGACTAAGCGGTTGTGCAGAGGTAATCAGTTTGAATGAGGGCTGTTGTCCTAAGATATCCAATATTCCCATATGTCCTGACCAGGTGAGATGTGCGATTGGTGGCGTAAGAACATGGTGGTAAGTCTCGTGAAAGGTATAGCCATATTGTGCCTCTCCCACATAATGGGCTGGACTATGGTCTTGGAAATCGGTATGGGACTTCATGTTGGGGTTAGGGAACAGTGTGGCATTCTCGAACCCAGCTATCACTGTGAACAGGACAGGTAGGACTCTGGGGTCTGGGATAACGTTAGTGGCTGTGTGATCCTTGAACTCCTTCACTACCTCCGGAGCGTTATGTAGGTCCCGATTGGATTGCCATGAGTCATGTTCAGGTCTGTATCCATGCCAACAAACCTGGTACTCCATGGCATGTTTTTTCTTGTTGTACCGTGAACCTATAATCCTCTCTACTTTGTATTCTTCTGAAGTCTTTAAACCATCCTGAGGATTTGCCAGCATGGGGTGGTCCTTATCTTGGGACCGGTGGTATAGGGTGAGGTGCTCCAGGTTGACCACATTATGCATAGGCATCGAGTCCGGGAGTCTCAACTGGTAAGTACTAGGGCTAAGGACCTTGGTAACCTCGAATGGGCCGATTCTATGTTGCATAAGTTTATGGCCTGCACCTTTGACATCCACAAGTTCCAGGGAATGTGGGTTTAAAAGTACTTCGTCCCCTCCTTTGTAAAGAACAGCCCTTCTTTTCTTGTCATACTGGTACACTTGTGAGTTGGCGGCCTGAATAATGGCATCATGGGCCAAGTCCCGTCGTACTCAAAGGGCGCCTATATGATGGTCTGCTAATGGGCTATCAGTGAGCATTGACCCTGTTGACTCTTGTAATAGATGTAGTGGCATCTGGGGCATATACCCCAATAACAGTATGGTGGGTGATGTTTGTGTGGCCAAATGCATAGCCTATTATAGGCAGATGCTAGTATGTCCAACCAGTTGGCCCAATCAGTACGGTCAGCATTTACATAACACTGTATCATGGTCTCCAGATGCTGGTTCATTACTTCAGTCTGACTGTTGGTTTGAGGGTGGTGTGAGGTAGACATGGCTAGTTGGGTGTTGAAGTAATTCGCTAGGGAGCACCAAAAGTTACTTATGGAACATGGATCACGATCGCTCATGATTTGGGTCGGCAGTCCAAAATGTTTGTACACCTCTCTATGTAGCAGGGCAGCCACCTCATCTGCAGTTATGTGGGTAGTAGTAGGAATAAAAATACCATATTTCATAAATTTGTCCATGACAACCAGTATTGCATCACGTCCCTTAGATTTAGGTAGTCCTGTAACAAAGTCCATACTGATGACCTCAAATGGCAGCTTGGGTATGTCGAGCGGCCTTAGATACCCTTTGGGCCCAGTCAGTCATGTTTAGTCTTTTGACAAATGTCGCAGGTTTCACAGTAATGTAGGACATCCCTTCACATGGTTTTCCAGTAGAACCCTTGCTGGAGTACTTCCAAGGTCTTCCCCCACCAACCATGGGCAGACTCGTGGGGAGAATCATGGGCTTCTTTGACAAGGGTAAGTTGTTCCTTTACGGGTACACATAACCTGGAACAGCCATCAGCATCCTTGAAGAGTAGGAGTCCATTGTCACTTTTGGTGAACCAGCAGAATCATTTGAGTTCGACCTTTCATCCTCAGGCAGTCTGGGGTTTAGTGTCATCCTCCGTTCTGGTCCAGACTGTCTTGAATTCCAGGTCATTAACATATCCTTCATGGAAGGTCTGATTGTTTCTAGGGATATGACAAGTTTAACCCTGGTGAGTACTTATCCGAACCTCGGGTCGTGATGACTGGCTCTGAGGCTTGAGTGGGTAGACCCTGACAGGGTGTTCATGGAGGACTCATTCCATGTGGTCATTTGGACCATGTTAGTACAAACATGGCCTTTCCCAAACTGGCAGTCTGTTAGAGAGACCTAGGTTACTGGATTGGTCAGCCTCACTCATGATCAATTTGGGAAATTGGGATCCTTGGGCAACACTACTTCGGGGTCAGTGGCATTGGGATAGAGGTCACATTGGAGTGGATAGACCCGTCTGATGTACTATGATCATTCCGGGAAGGTGCACAGTCACATGCAGGTTGTCATTCTAGGTGATTGTATGCTGCTGTACAAGGATTTTTTTATGACATCATTCTTGCTGCTATTTCAGAGTACATTCGTTAATATCTCCAGTAGACTCGGAGTCTTGATCAGGCATAATCTGAGTCTGTAGGGATATGGACAAGTTAACCGGTGGAGCTATCGAACTCGTGTACTAGGTGGTGTCTGACATGGTAGGACTCATTCCATGTGGTCATTTGGGACCATGTTAGTACAAACATGGCCTTTCCAAACTGGGCAGTCTGTTAGAGAGACCTAGGTTACTGGATTGGTCAGCCTCACTCATGATCAATTTGGGGAAATTGGGATCCTTGGGCAACACTACTTCGGGGGTCAGTGGCAATTGGGATAGAGGTCCACATTGGAGTGGATACGACCGTCTGATGTACTATGATCATTCCGGGAAGGCTGCAAACACAGTTCCCACATGCTAAGACGATGGTTGGCATTCTTGTAGGTCTTTGCCCATTGTAGTGCTGCATGATCAGTTACAAGGAGAATTTGTTCTCCTTCTATGAAAGGCAGGAACCAAATCAGGCTGTCCTTGGCTGCTAAGGCCTCCCATTCCATAGCAGAGTACCAGGTTTCGGTGGGTTTACAAGTATGGCTCCAGTAGGCAATGACCCTTTCTATGTGGACGGTAGTATCCTTGAATGAACTTGCCCACAAACCTAGTGCTGGATGATCGTTGCAGACCTTGGAGAGTTTGATGGTCAATTCAGGTACTGGACTCCCCTCATTGTATGCTGTACAGAGACGCTCATAGGTTTTGGTGTCTTGTAGGTCCCATATTAGTATGGGCTGGATCTGTTGTAAGGCTCCAGTGAGGGCCACATCAGAAGTGTCAGTGTATAGTTGGTAACTCTGGCCCTGGATGGGGTGACTCCAAACAGGTGCCGACATCAATGCTAGCTTCATCATTCTATAGGCCTCCTCATGCTTGGCTTTCCAGCTCCAGGGTGAGGCCTTCTGGAGTAGTATGAATAAAGGCACGGTGATTCCAGAGAAACAGGGTATGTATGTGGCAAAGTAGACAGCCATCCCCAGAAAGGTCTCTAGGTCCTTACAATGATGAGGGGTAGCTAGAGTGGTAACTGCTTGTATTTTTTCCGCATTGGTGGACAGTCCTAATCATGACACCTTTTGTCCTAGAAGCTGTATACTGCGATACCCTACATGACACTTGTGCGGTGCCAACATAATACCAGATTTCTTGATGGCTTCAAGAACCATACTGATGTGGTCGAGGTGTTCATCGAAAGTCCTGGAGTAAACCACAATATCATCAATGTATACTAGTGTGAATATCCACAAGTAAGGGGCCAGGATTTCTTGCATTACTCGTTGGAATATGGGAGGACCATTTCTCCATCTGAAAGGCATTCTAGTGAACTGGTGTAGCCCACAGTGCATCCTCATGGCAGTGTATGGTTGGGAAATATTGTTGAATTCCAGTTGAGTGAATCTGGCTAGGGCATCAAAAGAAGACAGATATTGTGCCCCTGAAAGGGCTTGGAGGATGTCACTTTGTTGTGGTATAGGGAATTGGTCAGGCATGGTGGCTGCATTCAGTTTTCTCCAATTGACACAAAGTCAGTCCTTGCCATTCTTGTGCACGATTAACACGGGGGGCTCCCCAGGGACTGTTCGATGGTTTGATCACTCCCTGTTTTAACCACAGATCTAACTGTTTGTCGATGAGGTCCCTTTTGGCTGGTGAGGCGATGTATGGAGTGGCCGAGATAGGCTTAGTACCGGGCATTACTTCGATGTGTACCTTAGTAGGGTGTTTGCCTAGTCGTACATTGAACCCAAAAGCCATTTTGTGTTTTCATAATACCCTATATAGTCGAGTGTGTTGGTCGGCCATCAACAATGGGTCCACATCGATCAAGGATTCCAGGTCCTGGGACTTTAGTTCATCCATGTCGCTGGACTCTGCAGTTTTCGGGCCTCCCCCTGTAAACTCTGAGGCTTCCGTTTCTAGGGCGTTAACTCGAACCTTGTCATGGTTGTCTGGTTCTCCCTGGTTTAGATCCTTTTTGCTGAGGGACCCATTTATGAGCATACAAACGAACAGGGCTTTTCATTTGAACCAGTCCCTATCTTCTGGGCTCAAATCGGCTTCCTTGCTGAGGCATATGGCAGGATTTAACATCTGTCCTAATACTTTGCCTTTACAGAGCAGTTTGGGCGAAGAGGAGGGGTTGGCGACTGGTAGGGATAGTTCCTCTGACATGTCTACTATGCAGTCGACTGTGGCTAGGAAACTATGGCTACCTCTCCATATTATCCTCTTTTCGATTAATCATGGACCATCATCTTGATCGTAGTTTCCCTTAATTTGTACTCAGGCCATGTGTCCTCCTGGGATGAGAGTGTCTTCTAGGGCCACAACCCATCCTCGGCCCACTCATTCCCTTTTAGGGGGGGTGACGTTCGGATTCCTTTCCAAATCAGCCTTTGTGGACGATTCATCTTCAGTTCGCCAGGAGGCAATGAAGGCCTCTTGGTCCTTTCAGGTATGGCTGGCAGGTATTCGGTGTTTGCTATCTCCTACTTGCCAGTAGGCTTCCCATTCAGGCCTCAGGGTATGCAGTTGCCAAGCCTGGTGCATGTCTTCCCCGATTAGGAGGTTGGCGTTCATTCCTTCCACTATGTAGGCTTCAACATCTCATAGTAACACGGGCCCAATTGGCTACAAAAGTATAGATCGAGTGTGACATAACCCAGGCATTTGGCTTCTCCCATAAGGTGTAGTAGGCTCAGTTTTAACCCCTGTTTAATTGGGGGGGATTGACCCTTCAGGGCTCCCAGGCACTTGGCAGACACCAAGGTGGCTGTGGCTCCAGAATCGGCATCCACCTCAAGTATGGGCCCATTCACATCATTGACACAACATTCCAATTTAAAGGTGTCCATGCCCAGACTAGCCAAACCCGGAGGCCTTTTCACTGTGGGCTCCGGGGCATATACATCTTCAGGAAGGACTTTGTCCTTTTTAGTACTTAACTCAGGGACAGGCCAGTCCTTACTCGAAGCAGTGTAACAGGCAGCTCCCTCTAGGGGCAATTCATCAGGTACGACAAATAAAACATCAGTCTCCTCATCCTCTTCCCCACTACTGAGAGCCTTGTGGGCAGCCATCATAGCAGCTTGATAAACTTCTTCCAGTCCCAAGGACATAGCGATGTAAGCCTTGTGATAAGCAATGTTGCACCTGGTACTTGTAGATGGCTTGGCGTATTTGGGATCCTTTTTGTAGGAGCCACAGTCGTAATCATAATGTAGTTCACTACCACAGTGTCAACACGGCCGAATAGGTTTCCTTTTAGACCTCACATCACTAAGGTTGTACTCATAGGTGGGTCCCGTGGTACTAGTACTGGCCAACATCGCAGGAGTATGGAATCAGCTCTGTCTGAGATCTTCCTGTATGCGACGCATTACCTCATTGGTTATGTCTTTGGTTCTATGTACATTGGAAAGGTTTGATATGGCAAGAAGGGCATCTTCTTGGTCCTTGACCCTGGTAAATAGGGCATCCGTGTCATGGAAAAGATCCACATCCACATAGGCCTGCCAAGAAGGTGGAGCATGTTCCATGAGAGTACCCACCTCCAGGGAGTCAAATGCAGGATCCGGGATTTTGGGGGGTGGATGCAGGACCTGACAAGCCCTCACCTTTTGGGTCAGCCATTTGGTGGGAGTCTCTCTCTTGTGCCCACAGTTACAAAATCATAGTTTGTCATAGATGGTAACTTGCTTGTCATACCAATGGGTACCTAGTAGTTGGGTCCGTGTGATGAATTTTAATGAGTCCCAATCTTGACTAGCTTGTATCTTCATAGCATTGGGTAGACTTCACCACCAGACGTCCACATGTTTGGTAAACCACATAGTAGTGGCAAAGGCTAGTTGTTCTTGCATCTGACAACTTCCTGTGGTGTAGTGATCTAGATCTTCAGTCCAGGAGACAAAAGCATTGTCTGATCCATCATATTCTGGTAAATCACTGGGTCAAAATTCGAGTTTGAACTTGGGTTCTGTCAGGGTTTGTCCCCCACTCCGGTCCACTCCAGTCCACTCCACTCCACTCCAGTCCACTCCGGCCCACTCCGGATCACTCTGGTCCTTGTCCACCCACCTCCAGTCCAGTTCTCCACTTAGTTCCTTTGCCCAAGTCCACTTTGCTTCCAGTTTGACTCCGATCCAACCCTATCTGGTTTCATTTCCCTTTCATTTCCCATTGCTTCCGGTTTGCCCCCTGGCCGAGTTCCTGTTCCTGTTCCTGTTCCCGTCCCCCTTGTAACCACCCACAGTTTAGCGATCACTCCCCCATAGTATAGTCATCATGTATAAGTAGTCCGAGAGCGAAGTCCAGAGACCCCAGCTTTGGTCTCTCAGGATTTCCACCCTTACTCTGGACTACAGGTCAGCCTTCATGTATTCCATATTCATATTACATAATCTGAGGATTTCCACTGTTACTCCAGACTACAGCTCCGAGTATTATCCAGTCGACTCCTCATAAACCATCCGATTAAAATGAACCGAGTGCTCTTTCCCTTTCTCCATAACTTCGGACATAGTTAAGTTCTGTGTGCTTATTGCTGACAAAAGGGTTAGATCCATAGAGGGTGCAGGGCAATCGAAACATCCTCTCAAGCGATGAGGTGACAATGTAGGGATTCTAGTTTTACAGTCAATGTTTTTTGCATACAGATGAGATGTCACCATACATCAGCTCGAGTCATAAATTCTGTGACGTGTACTTGGGTGCTGCGAACCCAAGGAGAAGGGGACGATCCAATGCTTGAACATAGTATCTATGTCACTTGTCCAATTCAAGGCCTTGAATCCAGGTCGACACCGAGTATTCCCGATGTTACAAATTATACTTGTGTTGGTAGGTTACAGATGCACTGCGGGAAGATGACCACGGAAAATTAGTGGAAGAGTCAAGTTGGCACTGTAGGTCTAATTGTTAGGACACAGAAGAAATTCTGAAAAAGAAAACTAACGTGTAGATTTCGATTAGAAGGTAGTCGGCGTGCAACCTACAATCAACATAGACACGACCAGCAAATCTAAACTCATTGTAGAGCTTTGATCAACATGTAGGAAAGGGTCTGGGGTCTGCCGAAATACTCCAATCCCGCTGTTCGATGTGACTATGCCATTCCAATGTGCACTTGTGATCCCCTGTGGAGTGATCATCCCGAGACAATGTCAGGGGGTTTGGCAGCCCAGCTCGAAGGGCAGTCAGGTGACTCCGCCCATAGTCATTTTGTTGCCTTCTGAAAGTCAAGCCATGACATGGGATGAAAAGGGTCCTTATGCCATCTCCATCACCGACTGGACTGTAGACTGGCCCTCCCCCTCCACAAGATGAGCTCTCGAGGCATGTGGATCAGAAAGCATTGGTATACTGATTTTTGCATCTCACTGCTCTGCATTCATGCTGATTTCCGTTCCAGTTGAGGAATTGGGTGCATAGTTTCGATAGATATGAAGTCATTAGCATATACAAACAGTCCCGTCCATTCAGTTCTTTGGTCAAAGGGAACAGAATCAATCACACACTACAAGAACAAAACAAAAAAAAAAAAAAGAAACTGGAAAGGAGGAGAAGATCCAAAAACAAATAAAAAACCCATGACCAATAGGAACTGGAATGGAC
>MU129271.1:0-32074 GCA_014904985.1 Hydnum rufescens UP504
CCCTTAATTTTGCTTCCCATGAGCTCCAAGATACATCACAAGACCAGTGACATCATGCTCCAACTACTCCACAAGCTCAGCAAATTAGTGACATCATTCCTTTCATGAATTCTTTTGTTCTCTTTATGAATGACATCACACTCTATGGATGACTCAGCTATGACTGCATTATGACATCATTTTATTATTTCTCTTTTGTTCTACTCCACTATGATCTCATAGCTTTATTACTCTTTTGTTCTTGTTCCATGCACAGCCACCTTCAGAAAGGTATAAAAGCTAGCAGATTTTCTTGTACCCCCCCATCTCCTCACTCTGGAAATCAACCACTGTCAACTACTGTCAACCATTCTGCTTATAATCTAAAGAACAGTCTAACCTTAGGTTCTGCAACTATCCTTGGCTTTAGTATTTCATGTAGAAGGCTTCCAGTAACTTGGTCTCAACAACCTTGAAGATGACTTAGCTCCAGATGGCTTTAGATAGACTGTTCTTTAGATTATAAGCAGAATGGTTGACAGTAGTTGACAGTGGTTGATTTCCAGAGTGAGGAGATGGGGGGGTACAAGAAAATCTGCTAGCTTATATACCTTTCTGAAGGTGGCTGTGCATGGAGCCAGAACAAAAGAGTAATAAAGCTGTGAGATCATAGTGGAGTAGAACAAAAGAGAAATAACAAAATGATGTCATTCATAAAGAGAACAAAAGAATTCATGAAAGGAATGATGTCACTAATTTGCTGAGCTTGTGGAGTAGTTGGAGCATGATGTCACTGGTCTTGTGATGTATCTTGGAGCTCATGAGAAGCAAAATTAAGGGTCATCTCCAGGTTTTGGAGATTAATCTGAGCCTAGTCCAGTGGTTAAGGTGTTTTTGTTACTAGTTAATAATAGGAACAAGTGCATGGGGTGGGATTTGATGCAGAGACAGCAATTTGTATCCATAGTAGGCATGCTTGGTACCATTTGATGTGGATTTTTAATAGATTTCTGGGCACAGTGGTTCTGAGCAGATCAGATGTGAACCAATGGAGAAATTTGTTAAATACTGGTGGGTGTTGATTTTAACAGTAATATCATTCTGTAGAGTGCATTTTTGATCTGTTCTTGGTGTTGCCAGTACCATTTGATGTGGATTTTTAACATCTTTCTAGACATGGCAGTTTTGAGCAGATTGGATGTGAACTGATGGAGAAATTCATTTAATACTGGAAATTCCAGATTTTGATAGTGAAATCAGTCTGGAGAGTGCAGTTTTGGTCTGTTCAACTTGTGTTTGGTACCATTCAAAAGGTATGAATTGTAGCTTTCCAAGTGTTATATGGGCATATGTTCCTGATCAAAACTGACAGAGTTATAGAATGAATTTGGTTTCCATGCATAGCCATAATTAATTTCATAATTGGTCATGCGATCATCCAAAGGCTGGAAGTGGTGTAATTTCACATTTTCTGATACTGGATGTTTTTATCTTCCACACTGCCAAACCCCATTGTACTGGTCCCTCCAGGAGGAGGGATTAGACTCATGACCAGATCCCTCCTCCTGGAGTGTAACAAAGTGCCTCCTGGATTCAGGAGGGCACTCTGTCAGGGCGACACTGCTGTCGAAGCCACAAACAGAAAGAGGAAAGAGATTAATTAACCACACACTATCGCAGTGGGAATCCTGAGTATACACCACACAACAAGGGACACACAAGTCTCGCACCTATCGCAGTGGGAATCCTGAGAGATCGAAACTGGTGATCCCCCAACTGCAAAGGGCTATAAATACTATTTCCTGCACACAGCCTCCAACCTTCCAGAGCCTTCCGCCGTCTTCCATAACCTTCCAGATCCTCCTAGAATGCCGGCTCCGCAGCCCATCAGTCAGCCTCCACAGCCACCATCACTAAGCCTCACTAAGCTGACGCAGCCATGTTACGAATCCTGTGCGCACCTCCACATGGCTATGCCCCAACTTCCATATGTATCCCCCTTAGCATATGTACTTCCAAGGCAGTGTACACCTGGGTACTCCAAAGGTGTCCAAAGTGTCAAATGACCGTAATGATGTGGATGGAGTACGGATTGGGACAGGTGATGTGGATTCAGGGACTGGGGGTAGAGGAGGAGGAGGGGGAGTCTGGATTGGCAACTCCATGGACTCACGTGGGGAGTGAGGGAATGACAGGTGCTGACAAGGGCGCCAATGCTGCCACTGGTTGACTACCCAGCCCATAGCCCACTGGCCGAGGCCTGATAGAACAAGGGCAATAATAATAAGAGAAATGCCAATAATGGCAAGGATGACAATAACCCCCGTAGTGAATGGAGGGAGAGAGGAGACAAGAGCATTTGAGGAAGTAGGCGCCATATGATAGAGTCGATGAGGAATGATACTCTGACGGGTAAGTCCTTAGGCAGAAGCAAATGTCAATTTGATCCTGACACACTCATTGTCATACTTGGACAAAGCAAGTCAACAGGGGAGGGAGTAGGATGGGAGGGAATAAGGGGAGAAGAAGGTGAAAGGGTAATCACACCACCCTTAGCACTGGCTTTGGGTGGAGGAGCTGCACACAGGGCTAAGCACTGGCTTCACCCTGGGCACAGGAGAAAAGGGTGCAAGATAGTGGGGATGATAGTGAAGAGGTATGATGTAGTACTGGCCAAGTGGCACAGTGACTACCCAAGGAGGGGAAGGGGGATCAGTAAGAGGAAGGGTGATCCTGCTTACTGCTTCCAGCTAGGGTCCAGAAGGGTAACTCCCAGGCTAGGAAAGGCCTAGTATTGATGGCTACCAGATAGAAAGAATAGAGACAGAGATTCACAGTTCTTGCTAGGCATAGAGGTCCAGGCAAAGGTTAACTTAATTCAATCTCAGCATCTGCCATATATACATGACTTTTGAGTCCAAACTCCCTTATGTAATACACAATATTACATGGAGGGACTGGTACAATGGAGTTTGCCAGGTAAATGTGACACCTTACATCTGAGATTTCATCTTAGGGTCCATTCAGCAACTCAAAACTGTGCTGTTTCATGTCTCAGTTTCTTCCTTCTGTTTCTTCTGAAGTTACTCTTGGGGACTTGAGAAACACTGAAGTTCAAACAGCACTGTTTTGTCTATTTATATTGTATAGTAGAGAAGTGAGATGGAGATAGCCAAAAACAAAAAGAGGTTGGCAACTGAACAGTCACAACTTTTCATGATTTTTCAGTGCAGTTGCTTTTTGAATTGAAACAGCACTGTTTTAAGTTGCTGAACAGACCCTTAGACTATATGACACTTGATTACTTTTCAGCCTCTTTTGCAATCAAAGAAATTAAAAAATTCTAGTTAATTACATTGAATGCCCATCCATCCTACCTTTAGATCTAATGTCACACTCAGACCTTGTCAATCCATTCAACTTGGTCCCTTCCATTATAGCCCATTCATATCCTTGGTCAAACCATTGTCTTGAACAGTCATCTCCATGGGCTGAGGACATGGTGGGTGTGAGCAATACATCAGGGAAAACAGATGGAGGAGCTCTGGAAGCTGTGGAACTCTGGAGCATCCAGAGCTTCCAAAGCACTGCTCCACAGTGCTCTGGAGGACATCCAGTTTTCCTGATGTACAGTAATTTGAGGGCTCCCCATTATTCACAGCACTGTTATGCAACAGAAATATTTACTTATATTTCACATGAGTGTCCATCCCTGCCACATACAGGAATGAAGGAGCCATAGGAAGATGCAGAGGGATCATGCGGACCGTCTAATAGTGATTTCAAAATCAACTGGCCTTGGATGTACGGACGAGTCTAGGTCAACAGTCTCACTGCTTCCAATCCGGCAATTTCCATTGCCCCTGTACATTGACCCGAACAAGCCTCTGTAGAGTGTTCAACGTGCCACCAAACGACCAAAGATCATTAGCACCAGTGCGAAGCGAATGAGTGAACAGGAGATCCAGTCTTGGGTCGCCGAAGTCAGAGCAGGGGACAGAAATGACTCCGTCTTGGATATTGGCCCTCCCAAGCCCTCCAACGCACTTGCCGAATGGACCTCCTTCTTGGAACTGTCTCAGCGTACCTTACTGGGTGGGGGTTAGGCCGTCTCGTTTATCTGAATGAAAAACTTCTGGCTGTTGCGGAACGCGGAGGTGAGTGTATTCGTCCATCTTCCATGCCTTGGTTATCTGCTACACCTTTCACTATTAACAGATTTGGATCTTATACGCTGTCTCGATCTTTTCACCCTTCTCACATTGACGTATCCTCGATACGTTGATCTTTCGTCCCGAACCGCAGTGCTTGCTGTGTTGCGTGCGCTCACTCATCGTGATAAGGCTATCGGCGGCGTTGAAGGTGGTGGTGTCAGTGGGCTTCTGGAGCGAATTATCAAATGGCTTGACGAGGAGACAAGCCAAATGTGCTCTCCTATAACGCGCAGGTTAATATTCTGAAGTCTGAAAAGGATGAATTTGGAGCTGATTTCACCACTCCTATGTAGTTCGTCTGCGTCTAGCGATCGATATATACTCTTGACGTGGTGCTGTGCGATTTTTGGCACAGATCTTGGCACTGAGGTGTCTTTTACTTTGAACGTATTTTCTCAAAAGCTCACCCCTATAATGGCTTCCTTGTTTGATTCGTTGTGCGATGCATCAACGAGGGATGCAATCAAAAGGGGCGCGTTAGCTCATGTTCGGCGCACCCTGCGGATGGTATGATGCATTTTGCTCAGCTCTTCTTTCAAACATGACATTTATTGATTTCGTGGCAACTGTAGCATCACACTTTGATACCCCACCTGATAAGTAGCTTAATCGAATACGCCAAATCTTCGCCCCTTCCTTTGGTCTTTGCACCAATGGTTGGAGTAGCGGTTGATGTATCGGTTCGCCTGAAGCCAGATGCTGTCCGCCAAACTGGCTTGGCGTACATTAGCGAAGTCAAGGTGAGTTCGTAGGAGTCACAAACCCTGTCCCTGACTCGATGATCGCAGGGGACCATTATGGAATATTATATGACTGCAATATTCATGTCAAGATCCCCTGTTCCCGTGCAAGCTCTAGTGAGACCCGATCACTCATATAGCGTACATTCTGATTCTTATCCCTCAAATCAGTGGGCTCTCCGTGATTTCGTTGAACACACAATCTCCGAAATCGATTTTGTAGAGGTCGTCCTTCCAGTCATCGAGAAAGCCTTATTGCGCTCTCCCGAAATCGCCCTCCCAGGTGAGGACGTGTGCTGAGGGTCATGTAGAATCGTTGAAAACACTGCTGGCCGATGTAGTTGTCTCGAATTTCTTATCTGCCTACAATCGTGACATCCCCTTTGACGTATTTCAGCGACTATTGACTGCAAGTCTCCATTGTGGAAAATCTATGAACGGAGCGGTGCGCACTGCCGCTATCGAATTTTTCGGGGCTTTAGTTGCCAAACTTTCAGGCACATCTGAAGCTCATGTGGTTGCCACAAATAACATCCTTGCTCTTCCTAAAGCCAGCAAGACCACTGGTGCGGAGCACCGTGCAGCCCTCTACGCCATGTTGTCGTTTATCAAGCCCAGTTCTGTGGTTTCACCCATTATTGCATTCACTCTCCCCGACCTGCTTGCCAAAGAACCCAGTGAGGCCGTAGTGCGCTCTCTGCACATTCAACTCGCCAAACATTTCGCCTTTGTTCTTCAGCACGATATTCCTGTTCCGGCGCCTGTCACAGCTTTATTTGTAAAAGAGATGGCCAGCCAGAAGGCTGTTGTTCGTCGGGCGTTTTTCCAGGCGTTAGGAAACTGTTTCTGGGTCTTACGCCAAGCTCGCCAGGAGGGTAATCAGTCCTGGCCTCTGGAGGCCCAAAAACTCGGTTTCTCTCTGCTGCCTACACTTGAAAGTAATATAAAGACATTGGGGAATAGTCCACTAAATGCACCTATTGGTCCATTGGAAGGATACATTGCTGTTTCCCTTGGCTTCCATTCACCAAGCCCAACGCCGTCAGGTTCGTGAATTGTCCCCTTGGGTGCCCTGCTTAGATTAGGCTCATGATTACCGGTGAAGGCAAAACCAGTATACTTCAGGGTCTTCCGCTTAGTAATTCCAAACCATCATTCCTTCTTTGGGATAAAGTGTATGGGAAGTTGGCCACAGTCGAAGATGAACTATGGTTTCTTCGTGCACTATCATGTGCACTTCTTCAAGTTCAGGGGGAGCTGAAAAACAATGAAAAATTGCGGTGCGTTAGACCTATCCCATGTGTCCATTAATCGTTTTGTCTTATTTTACCAACCTGTGACAGTCTATTGTTTGGATCTGCGTTCTTGCATGCTTCTGTCGGATGCGCCTCCATGGAAACTCGCCGTGAGGCCCTCTCCTCTTTCAAGTCCCTTAACCGCCGTGTTCCCCTTCTTTTCAATCCTATTATCCGGGAGGCATTGGTGACCTATATATTGCAAAAGGAGGTTCCCCTACCATCCACATCGGCAGAGACCCCGCAGCCATCACCAGTTGTTGAAGGGCTAGCGGGTGTTGTCCTAGCCATTGCATCCTTTGACAAAGCCACAGACGTCATGGTGCGCGAAGAACTAATGGCCGGTTTGATCATCTTGACCCATCACCCTGCTGTCGGTATGTGTGCGGTTGAGTTGTTTTATTGTCGGAAGCTCATCATATCATGAAATAAAGCGCCGCCGTCTCGCCAATTGTGGATCGAGGCCACGCAAGCAGCCCAAATTGACCCTGCCGCTATAGTCCATAGCAAGATTGATCTTATAGTTTCTCGAATTACGGAATCTGCACTAGTAGGTGCAATGCACCGTCCCATCAAAGCCACTGTCCCTGAGAGCCCTCCTTTCCGTCTCAGGTACCATCTTTGAACGGCGCCACCAAACTTGCTGCCAAGACACTTGCATTTATTGCTCCGGAGATTGTGGTCCCTCGCTTTATTAAACAAATCAATCTCGATTTGGATCCAAAGAAGCTTGCTACCATTGGCCAGACGGAACTGGATATTTGGAAAACCAAGGAGGGGGTCCTCTTTCTTGATGGTACGATAACGTGTCCGTTGTCCTATGCGTTACTCATTGGCTGTGGCGATTTCAGTTCTCCAGAATAAAACGGAGGCTATCGCGGCTTCCAAGGGCAAGGATAATGGCATTGAAAAGTGGGAAGCCGAACTGAGGGAACTCATTGCCACAAAAAAGGCTAGCTCTACGACAGTACTGTCGAGACAAGATCGTGCTCTTGTAGATGCCCAACTTCAGAAGGAATCTGCTACTCGTGAGGCTGTGCAACAGGTAAAACGAGAACTCGAACGTGGACTGGGGCTGGTACAGAGCCTTGTGCTGGCGAAGATAGACCAGTTCCAAGAGTATGTGTGGCCGATATCAACTCTCTTACTGGATGGTGTGTTGCGGCGGGGATTCCCCCTTGCAGCTTCGTCTGCCCTTGCTACGTATCTCGTTGGTACCTGTTTAATCACTGCGGTACTTTCAGCTTCTAAGTTGTGAATCCTCAGAGTATCGCTTCATCTTGTTCGTCGCGACTTGGTGCCTTCCGTACGTCTATTGGAATCGCCACTCTTCGCAGCCTGGACCTGGATGTCGTTCCCGAAAATTTTCTCGCTGAACCCCTGGGAGGTCAGGGAAGCCTGCAGTCAATCCTTGTGTGCCGTTCGCTGACTTGTCGTGGTGCAGAACTTGCGGTTCGCGTACTCTATGAAATCCATTCCCTTTCAGAAAAAAAAGCTTTTGATGCTGCCAGTTTTTCGTTTGTGTCTCTATTCCTCTATCGAGTTCTAGAAGCTGGCGGCGTTGGACAGACCGAAGCAGAGAATGCGCTGGAACAGGTGACATTGGCCTTAGAAATCATTCAATTCCATGGGTCTCAGTGTAAGTGTCCGTCTATACTCTCTTTGGCCTCCAATTTCAGGAGTGTGCCTATCGGCTTCTAGTTTCAAATAGGGCGTTTCCGCGCCTGGAAATCATCCGCGTATTGTTGTCCTCGATAAGTCGGTACCCACAAGTTTCCAAATCCGCCGTTTCTACTCTAGTAGAGATCAGCAATGCTATACAGACGACTGCTACTCCTCAGGAGCGAATGGTTCTCATCCGAGGGACGTTAGCTCAGGAGCCCTATGTTCGCAATGCCTGCTTGCAGGCAATTCAGGTATTATTTTTTTCCTCCTAGACTTTCCCACCTCTGAGGTCCATCCTAGATGTTGGATCTTACAGATATCGATTGGTCTCCAGAACTCTTCCTTGTCTGTCATGATGAAAATAAACAGAACTCACGGCTTGCTGTTAAGATTTGGGAAGCGAACTATCTAGATGTTGAAAAGTCTTACATCGAGGACCTCTTGCCTTTTTTATGTGCGTTCACTTTGCACCCATTCACACCGCATTAGCTTATCTGGATGGAATGCTCAGTGCATGAGAATTACGATGTCCGGGAGAACTGCGCTCGATCCCTCGTCCTCGCTCGTGTTCACTTCCCCTCTACAACTGGCGCGTTGATCTCCACCCTCAAGGCGATGTATCAAGATAAGGTGTGAAGCTCACGCTCTATGCACGCTTAATTTTCTATTCACAAAAGGGTTATTCAGGCAAAAATCTTGACACCCGAATATGATGGTTACGTATGTGTTTCAGCCTCTGTCTTGTGGGCCACTTCTGACCCTCGAGTAGGGCATGCTCGTTGAACAAAGTCCTGAACGGCTTGATCCTTGGGTGACCCGCAAAGCCATTGCGTTGACATTTGAATATCTGGCGGAAGACCTTCCCATGGATGAAATTGTATCCCTCTTTTCCTTTCTTCTCCGAGACGATGCTCTCGGTGATCGGAACCCCGACGTACGTCGCGGTATGCTGAATGTCGGCACCACAGTGATCGACTTCCACGGGAAATCGCATCTTCCTGGTCTGTTATCGATGTTTGAACATCACCTTGCGCTCAAAGTTTCATCATCTGAGGCTGCGGATTACATTCGGGAGGCCCTGGTCATCCTCCTCGGTCGTTTAGCCAAACATTTAGATTCTGCCGATGCTCGGGTTCCCCTCACAGTAGACAGGCTTGTGGAAGCTCTGAAGACCCCTTCCGAAGTTGTTCAGAGTGCCGTTTCTGAATGTTTGAGTCCTTTGGTTGTTCCGATGGGCAATAAAATCGGGCAGCTTATGGAACGACTCTTCCAAGCTCTGACGACCTCACCAAAATATGCTGAGCGACGGGGAGCCGCATATGGTCTCGCGGGAGTGATTCAGGGTCTCGGAATCTCTGGCCTCAAGGAGTTTGCTGTTATTCCTCGTCTGCGGGCGGCGATGGAGGACAAAAAGAATTACGAAGCCCGACAAGGAGCACTGTTCGCCTTCGAAACTATGTCCGGCACATTAGGGCGACTATTCGAGCCCTACATCCCCCAGGTACTGCCTCTTCTACTAGCAGCTTACGGCGATCAGACCCCAGATGTTCGTGAAGCAACCCAAGATGCGTCCAGGGTGATCATGGGGAATATGTCTGGCTATTGTCTCAAACTGATTCTTCCTTCACTTCTGGGGGGATTGGAAGAAAAGCAGTGGCGGACAAAGAAAGCCTCCATCGAACTTCTTGGGGCTATGTCTTTCCTTGCGCCAAATCAGCTCTCTGTATCTCTTCCTACTGTTATTCCTCAACTCACAAGTGTCCTCACAGATTCGCATGCACAAGTACGATCTGCAGCGAATAAAAGTTTGAAGCAATTTGGAGAGGTGATCAATAATCCTGAAATTCGGTCCCTGGTGCCTGTTCTTCTTAAGGCTCTTGTCGATCCTGAAAAGACACTCTCTGCGTTGACTGCGCTTTTAAAGAGATCTTTCGCCCATTACATTGACTCACCATCGCTCGCCCTGGTAAGCTCTTGATTCTATAATCCGACTACAACAGAATGGGCGATTCATTATCTGTCTTCCAGTTAATCCCAATATTGGAGCGTGGCATGAAAGAGCGGGGTGCGGAAACGAAACGCAAAGCAGCGCAAATAGTCGGGAACATGGCCTCTTTGACAGATCCAAGAGACTTCGTTCCCTATCTCCCTAGGCTCATACCTTCAGTCCACACTGTTCTAGTGGATCCAGTTCCAGAAGCGCGTGCAACAGCCGCCAAAGCCCTCGGGACCCTTATTGAGCGCCTAGGCGAAACGAATTTCCCCGATTTGGTGTCAAGCCTACTACAGACGTTGAAAACAGATGGTTCCGGGGTTGATCGCCAAGGCGCTGCTCAGGGCTTGAGTGAAGTCCTTTCGGGCCTGGGCATGGACCGGATGGAGGGTCTTCTTCCAGATATCATCTCTAGTGCAAACAGCCCTCGCCCGTATGTCAGGGAAGGCTTCATGTCACTTCTCGTGTTTCTCCCGGCGACATTCGGTCATCGTTTCGCTCCCCATCTATCTCGCATCATACCACCCATCCTTAGTGGCTTGGCTGATGCTGAAGAATATGTGCGAGCGGCTTCTATGAAAGCTGGACGAATCATCATTGCCAACTACAGCAATAAAGCCATAGATCTACTATTACCTGAACTGGAACTAGGAATGTTCGACTCCAGTTGGAGAATCCGGGTAAGCCTGCTTCTGCAAACCATTTGCTGCCGCATACTGACCACGAACATAAATCTATAGCATTCCTCCGTTACACTGGTAGGGGAGCTCCTTTACAAGCTCTCAGGTATCAGTGGGAAGAACGAGATTGAGGAAGACGAAGCAGGCGAAGTGGACGCTGCTGCCGCTGAGTCGTCTCGCAAAGCTCTGGCGGATGTTCTTGGGAAAATCCGGCGCGATCGCATTCTTGGAGCCTTGTACATTATCCGACAAGACGCCATTCCCGCAGTGCGGCAAGCATCTATTCGTATCTGGAAGGCCCTGATACACAACACTCCTCGGACTGGTGAGGATCTCACAGTAATGCAGCTGGATGTTGGCCTGAATGATGTATCCAGTTCGCGAAATTCTCCCGAGCCTCATTGAACGTATTACTAGCCTGCTCGCCACCGATGGCGATGAAGAGTATGAGGTTTGATTTCCCCCCCATCCTACGGGACGTACTCCCACTAACACTACCTACTGCAGACAGCCGCCCGAACAATCGGTGAATTATGTAGGAAGCAAGGCGAGAAGATTCTGAGCCAGATCGTGCCCATTTTCCGCCGTGGTGCGGATTCATCTGATCCACGAACACGTCAAGGAGTTTGTCTTGCTCTTGGTGAAGTCCTGTAAGCTCTCGGAACCTTCGCTCACCGCTCTCTCAGAATATGAACTGAACAGTATCGTAGGCAAAGCACGACGGAATCGCAGCGAGAAGGCCACGAAGATGAAATCATTTCGGCAGTTCAAGTTTGCTTGGTTGATGATTCCTCCGAAGTTCGGGCGGCTGCAGCGCATGCTTTCGATGTGCTTCAAGAGTACGTTGGGGGAGAGCGATCGACCAAACTATTCCGACCCTGTTGGAAGCGCTTCGCCAACCTGGTGCAGGATCTGGAACCGCCTTACAAGCTCTGCGTGAGATCATGAGTGTAAGCGCAACAAAGTCATGAGCGTGTAGGCGAGACAAGGACTAACATCTATCCTCAGGTCCGGGCTTCTACCGTATTTCCTGTGCTAATCCCCACCCTCATCGCCTCGCCAATTACTGCATTCAACGCACACGCTCTGGCCTCCTTAGTTACAGTTGCAGGGACGGCGCTGAGCAAACGTTTGACACAACTGCTAACTGCGCTTGTTGGGGCCCGAGAAAGCGAAAAGAATGAAGTAACGCTTGTGGCTCTTGACGAAGCCATCTCAGCTCTTGTTAGTTCGCTTGAGGATGGTGAAGGTCTGCACACCCTGATGATGCTGTTGCTTGGATGGTGAGTGGATAGATCCATGTCTTCCTCCCGATTTGATAGTATAGGGTTTATCGCAGGTCCAAACACCACTCTCCGATTCGGCGTGTCAACGCCGTCTCCATATTTGCAACATTCTGTGAGAATACTGAGCTCGAGTTCTCGACTTACCGAGTGGACTGGATTCGCCAACTAGTTACCCTGCTTGACGATCGGGTAACCATGGTTCACGAGGCAACCTGGAAGGCTCTGGATGAGTTTGTGAAGTCCATTGACAAAAGCGAGATGGATTCGTTGGTCATTCCCCTGCGGCGCGCCATCGAAGCAACCGGAACCCCTGGAGGATCCGTTCCTGGTTTTGGGATGACTAAAGGCATTAGCCCAATGTTGCCCATCGTTTTTGCTGGTCTTACAGCAGGAAGTAACGAACAGCGAGAACAAGCTGCCTTGGCAATTGCGGATATAGTAGAACGCACGGATGAAAGTGCACTTCGCCCTTACACCACACAGCTCACAGGACCGCTTATTCGCGTCATCACGCAGGCGACGACGTCCCCACCAGCGATCAAGAGCGCAATCCTCGTGGCTCTTATTGTGCTGCTCGAGCACATACCTGCCTTTGTCAAGCCATTCTTCCCCCAGCTGCAGCGCACATTTGTCAAAGCACTGACAGATTCAAGCCCTTCCGTTCGATTGAAGGCAGTGACCGCGTTGACCGTGCTGATGCGCAGTCAACCACGTGTGGACCCGTTGGTCACGGAGTTGATAATTGCCATCCGCTCCCATGAAGATGCTATAGCTGGAACCATCGGGACCGCATTGGCGGGTATTGTTAACAGCGCGCGCTCCCACATTGGCCGAGCCAGCTTTGAGGGCTTATTGGAACTCGTCATAGACTCGTACCGAGATAACCATGATGGTGAGTACCCGAAAGCCCTTCCAGGTTGGATGAATTCAATCGTATACTCATGGGATTGCAGATACTTACAACAGCGGAATGGGAGAAATCATCGGGGCACTGGCCCCTGATGCAGAGCTTGTGCGGCCCATACTCCTGTCTGTTTTCTGATTAATCTCATCCCGGCGGCCATATATGAACGATACATTTGCACTAGGAAATATGTCCTTGGGACTACACCACCGCATCCGCTATCATCTCAAATCCTGTGGGCTTATTTTGCACACTCTCGTGACCAAACCCTCTAATGTAATCTTCTCTATAGAGTCCATACTGTTACAGTGTGCCCTACAGTGTATTATTCTCTGAACAGTGTAGCTTCCATGATCAAGAAAGTACAGGTGAGCATAGGTGCTGACCAGCCGTCCATTTCACGACCGGCTCGGGAAGTTAAGGACTTACTGCGAAGTGAGCCTCCATGGGTGGATGATGAAGCAGTTCAAGGCTTGTTATGATGATTGTATTACATGTGATAGATGGTGGATCATGGCACAATCTGAGTCAGGTACTATTTCTGACCCAACAATTCCTACAATGTGAGGAAATAACTACTGAGGCCGACTGCGCGGCACAGCCCTCCACCTTCAGTTTGATCCACCATACACTAGAGCAATCCAAAGTTGCATGGTATTCTGAGGTGTTTTACATCAAAGCTCTTTTGATGTGGTTTATTTGGTATTTTTCTCTTGTGAAAGGTCGGCTGGTTTTTGTGAGTGTCACCAGAGATAGGCACTGTCCGTTTAACAACTGTAACACCCTTGTCAATGCTGGATGAAATATGCCTTAGACAAATGACCTTAGGTACCTAGTTAGGTAGGTTATAGACTATAGGTGGGGGTCGGCAATGACCTGTAACACTTGTACCATCACATGATTGATTTATAATCAAATTTCTGTCCATGGTCTCCTCCCCCCTTTGTTACAAAATCTCAGCCACATCTTGTCAAAGAGGCTTCCTAAGGGCTCTAATGAATTTGTATGATGTATTGAGAGTATTAGAAAACATTTTTCTCTAGTCTGCCCTAGTACATCCGTGTATATTGAGGAAACTTTTCATTGGTGTGGACTGTACAGCCACCCTGAACCCTGGATTGCAACCATTCATGAAAACAGGAATTGGAACAATCCTATGCATGGTATTTCTTTCACACAATAATGAAACATGGTTTGTTTTACATTTGGTAGGGAATCTTCAGGACACATTTTGGACAAAGTTCCCACGTAACTCTGTAGGGTATTAATGGCTGCATGATTACAAAATTTTAGAGAAATTTAAAAGATTCTGTCCTGAACAATCCTTAGTGACATGCTTAAATTAATGCTCCTCCTATTGGTCTGGACTTATATCTTCATTGTGTCAAGCACAATCCTGCATGCCACATTTTGCAGAATCTCAGAGGGAGACCTGGGAACTGCCAATTATATGGTATTGCCAACCCCCACTATAGGTACAACCTACCTAAGGTGTCAGCAATAGTGGCTTGCCTGGGGCAGTCAGTTTTTAATTCCATTAGGAGCCCAAAAAATCTGGCCCCCCAGGGCCTATGTTTTGGGCCTTGGTCCCCCCTGAAAAAGATGGGGGTTTGGGAGCAATAGCCCCCAAGAAGCTCCAAGGTGATCACATGTGGGGGAGCCAAAATGGTCTTGGTGAGCCCCATTTAGGTGTTGGCAAGCCCATCCAGAATCAAGATTGATCTTGGCTTGCCCATGGCATCCTAAGCTCACCATGACCACCTCTTGGCTCACTGATGCCTTCCTGCTTCCAGGTCTATTAAGTAACATAATAGTATATTTTATAATTTAAAAAATGCCTAAATGCAGTAATCAGATCCAGTGCAATCCAGGCCAGAGTACATTAGATAATATCCTATAATAATATTCAATAATATCCCATGTGTGTTTCCTATTTAAAAATGCCCAAATGCAGCAATAGGATGAAGTACATCCAAAAAAACATTCAACCATCCAGCCCAATGGGGACCCAGCAGGGGGAGGTGCCTGGGATGGGTAGAACGGCTGCTGAGGACCCTGGCTGACTGAAGAAACAAGGCCCAGACAAAGTGGTTAGTGTCTGAAAAGATGGAGCAGTAAAAGGAATACTAGAAATAGAGGAAATAGCCAGATTTGACTGCTAAGGCCCTGTTCAGTTGCAAGAATCTGGATTCTTGAGCCAGATTCTAGTATTAAAAATGTGTAGATTCTTTCAGATTCTTTTCCAGATTCTTTTGCAAAATTTTCATTTGGTGACAAGAATCCGGAAGAATCTGCCATCTGTTTGGCTGCACAGATTCTTTCTGGATTCTTTTGTAGATTCTTTCACCCCCTTCATGACATGTTTTCACTTGGCTCCTGGTCATCTGCCTATCTGATGGTCTTGAAACTACTGTATATGACTCACAAGTCTCAGAGTAAGCTGTAACCCTTGGATTTAACACCTTGACACTCTGCTTCAACACACCATGCAAAAAAGGAAATTTCTGAGGATATAGAGTAGGGTGCCAAATTATATACTGGAATATATACTGGTGCCTTTGATAATGTATTTTCATGTTTCCCCAGGTCTCATTGATGTAAACTGGTGGTGTACTGGCAACCAGCTCTGAGATCACCTTCCATTTTGGGAAGTGCCAGAATCAAAATCTGAAGTTAGTGAGGCAGGCACTGCCATAACTTGCTTCTGCTCAGCTTGGTCAGCCAATTATCAGTATCTAACTAGATACTTCAAAGGTTGCATTTATATGCTCTAACTAGATACCAGACCCAGGGGGCCCCTGCAATTCAGTCCAGGGGGCCAGTCAAGCAGTCCAGGGGCCCCTGGGGCCCCTAGCCATTAGGATTATTTATTTATTATTATCATATACACTAGGCTCACCTGACCAATATTACTGACATATGAGCCTTTCTTGGAACCATAGGTGTAGCCCAGAACTGGATCTGGCACTTTGCTAAAATAGCAAAGCCATTAATGATGCTCATGCAGCTTCAACTGCATGAGTTTGCATGGAATGAAGAAGCCAAAGGGCAATGACTGTTTTGAAACAAGCTGTGATGACACTACTGGCTTTGTGGGTGGTGGACATCCACTTAGCAAAGGTTAAACATGAAAATGAGCAAGAATCTGATCTTGGATTGGTAACTCTGGCCATGGACAGCTCCCAGATTGCTACAGGATATGTTCTTTATCAAAACTTTGAAGACAGGAGACACCCATGAGTCTATGGATTGATTACATGGAATGAGGTTGAGAGCTGTTACTCACAGCCAAAAATAGAGTTGTATGGATTGTTTTGAGCACTCAAGGCACTCCGTTACAAATTATGGGGCATCCATTTCAGAGTCAAAGCTGATGCAAAATTCTTAAAGGAAATGGTCAACACACCTGGTCTCCCAAATGCTGCAATGACTTGCTGGGTGTCATACATTCAGCTTTTTGACTTTGAGTTCAAGCATGTACTGGTAGCACAGCATGCTGGGCCAGATGGTCTGTCACATTGAGAACAAACAAAAGAAGACACAGCAGATATGGAAGATGAGCTAGAACCCAACAAAAGTGGCCACTTCATCACAGGGATGAGACTGGTAGCCTATACCACAGACATGGGTTTCATCTTGATGGAAGAGGAAGAGTACAAGGTTGAACATGCAAGGTTGAAGTCTGAACCTGATGAAGTGATGGATCTGCTAAGCAACCCCAAATAATTAGTGAATTACAGGTTCAAAGATAATGACCAAACCTTGTGGACCATGCACTCTCAGATGGCAGAGGTTCATAACAGCAATACAGAACCAGAGTTGAGTGAGAGTGAGAAGTTGGACACACCAGAAACATGAGAACAAGTTCATAAGTGCATAGATAGGGACAATGACAAGTATTGGGATCAGATTGAGGCTTACCTCAATGGTTTGAGCATTCTGCATGGTGTAGACTGGAACAAATTCATATGGACTACATGGAAATTCTTCCTGTATGATGACTGGTTGTGGAAATGGCATCATGGATCACCCCAGCTAGTTCTCCACAATAAGGACCAGTGACAAGAAGTAATGCATCAGGCTCATAATAAGTCTGGCCATTGGGGTAGAGATCCCACATACAAAAAGATTGGGGATATGTACTTTTGGCTGAACATGATGTCCAATGTAATACAATTCTGTTGCTCATGCCAAGAATGTCAGTTATGGTCATCACATAGACCAAAAGTACAGTTGTTACTGACTTACATACCTACAATCCTGCACAAATTCAATATTGATGTAGTGGACATGTATATCATATTGTGATTCTGGGCCCTTAGTTGGCATGTTGCTGTGGGCTGCATCCCCATTTGACACAGTGCCATATGTTGTGTCACTGGCACATTGCCATGGTGCATTGCTATGTCGCATTGTGGTGTATCATGTTGTTTGTCATTTTGTGGGTTATTGTGGTGTGTTGGACAGGTCCCAATCTAAAATAAAGCATATCAGTAAAAGAGATTCCAAAGCAGCACAAAAGGAGCAGCTTATGCTGCTCCTTTTGTGCCACAAGAACAAAAAATTAAAATAAAATAAAACCTAGCTCATAGCACCCCACACCCCCCACAGTGGGGGTGGGGTACATGATCTTGCACAGGGCCCATGCCCTTGGGCAAGGCTGTCCATGAGTGGATCCATGGATCACCCAGAGCTGAATCCCAATGACTCACATTATACAGATCACTCACAGCAGGTGACTCATTTTTCATGAGTGACTCATAACAGGTGACTTGTGAATCACAGGTGACTTGCTTTTAAATATGTTAAATCTCACCTTAGGCAACCCAATTTCCGTGTCTAGTTAGGTAGTCTTTTTCTGGTAAAATACTGTGCCTAATAGGCTCATGAGCCCATGGCCCCACATGTCTTCCAAACCTACCATGGCCCCATGGGCCCTCCTGAATATTAGGGCCCATGGGCCCATGCCAGGGGATTTTTTAGACACTGGCCCCATGAAAACCCCCCTCAGCTCTGCCGACAAGCATCAAGACCCTGGCATCATTCATTCTGGTTTCCACCTGCATGTCTGCTCGGGATTACCATGTCAGTCATTGCCCATTTAAATAAATGATTTGGATCTGCTGCATCCAAAAAACTCAGCAGCATCCATCAGTATGCACCCCCTCTGGCATGGGGATCACTGGGCAGGACAGTGGACAGCCCCAAATGATGGCTATACACCAGAAATCAGCCCGCCGGGGCTGCCCATTTAAAGGTGGCAGAATTTCCTTATTTGGAAATCACATGTTCACTTGAACTCCATCTTCATTGTGCATTCCAGCCCACTACAGGGCTTTTTGTTGGCTGCTAATTGGACAGCAGACTATCTCTGTTTATAGTACAAATAATAGGACCTACAAAAGACAAGTATATATACAAAATTGAATTCACAAAAAAAAACATTACATGTGCCTGGTGCCTACAGGCATAGGGCACATGACCTGAAGGGGAAATATGCTGGAGAGAACCTAGGAGCCCATGCACACAAATTTTTGTGTGCATGGGTGCCCTGGTTCCTCCATTACTCACAATTTTGTAGGGGTTCATCCTTTTGAACCAGCCACAGGCTTTGGCTGGTCAAAACCTTGGTGCCAAGGATGCTCCCATCATCATGGGATCACCCTCATCACTACTTGGGGTAGGCGCATGAGTAAGGAAGAGGATGAGTCCCTATAATGAGAATAACCTCAACAGTTAGATTCAATTGAAGCAGCATGAAAAGGGCAGCCTAAGGCCACCCTATTTGCACCAAAGGGGAGGCAGGGTGAGGTGTCTTGCATATCGTGTGGGCTGTTGGGTCATGCAGAGTCATAAGACCAACGGTCATTTGTAATGATAACAACCAGCTTGCTGTTGTTGTCATCACTCAGAGTGGGGGAGGCATGGTCCCTAATGATCTGATATTATTTAGTTAAGGCAGCACAAAAAGGGCTGCCTAGGCTGCCCTTTTTGCATGACATGAGATACTTACCTTATTACCACACCCCAGCAAAGCTGGGGTGTGGTTTCCTGTTCTGGGTGCTGCAATCATCGGTTTCTTTGGTCATGCAGGGTCATATGACCCATATCACTCATGATGATGATCCAATTGTCATTTGTTGGCATCCATCATTTGAAGCATGGGAGGAGGGTGGTGGGGGTGGTGTAGGCAGGAGTAATAGGCCCTATAATGAAAACAGTTGGTCAGTTTCTTTAAAGAATCAAAGCTGTATGAAAGGGGCTGCTTAAAGCTGCCCCATTCATGCAGGAGAAGACATAAGATAGAGAATACTTACCTTATGATGATTTCCTGCTGGTTTCTTGGGTCACACAGGGTCACAAGACCTGTAATCATCTGTGACAATGATTGGATCATCATTGTCGACAACAGTGATGGCATTGGCTCCCCCACACATGCAAGGGGGGATCTAAGCATTAATATACATACCTTATCACCACACCCCAGCCTTGCTGGGGTGTGATGGCTCATTTGTGGCATTTTGCTGTTGGTTGCTTCAGTCATGCACGATTATAAGATCTGTAGTATCATCATCTGTGGTGGTGACAGTAGCCTCATCATCCCGAACAGTGATGGCAACCTCATCATCATGGACAGTGATGGCAGTGTCATCCATCATCATAGTCGTTTTGCATGTGGGGGGTGGGTGGGCATGGATGATAGTTCCTATGGTGAATGGAAGTTGGAATATTAGTAAAGAATGAAAGAGGGTGTAAAAGGAGCAGCTTGGACCCACTCCTTTTGCACACAAGTATAAATAAAAGAGTTACCTCATCACCACCCCCCAGCATTGTTGCTGAGGTGTCATGCTCATTTGCACTCTTGACGGGGTCATGCTATGCCCAAATCAGTCATTGAATGAAGCCACAACTCAATGCCAGTAAGTGCTGAGCTCCAAAAAAGCACTGAACCTCCAATGGAAAGACACCACAGAGCATTATTGCAATGTGCATCCATAAAAAAAAGTACTCTATCTTGTATCTTATAATTATTTTCTTAATAATATTGAAGAAAAAGACAAGAATGAGCAAAATACAAATAAGGCTATGGATTATGACACCAAGCAGGGGATTGGGCAGCCCATACATATGACAGTGCCCCTTAAATTGACTATTTTGGTTACATATATATATACTACATGATAGGAACATAAAAATGGACTTCTGATGTCTCCAGAGATGTGCTAGAGCACAAGTTCCTTATTTAGGTATGTGTATTTCCTCATTTGTTTAGTTGCATCACAGCATTAGAGCCTAGAAATTAGGGATTGGAACTTTATTCTGTATGCCCACAAAACTATATTTTTTTCATAATTTTTAGGACAAATACTATGTCACAAGTTCCACACATCAGAGTAGCTCATACAAGTAGAATCAGCAGCTATGATTGTGTGGAACCCATGATATAGCATTTGCATTAAAAATTATGAAAAAAGAATTTTTTTGTGGGCATACTGCATCAAGTTCTAATCACCAATTTGTAGGCTCTAATACTAGGATGTGACTGAATGAATGAGGAAATACACATACCCAAATAAGGAAATTATACTCTTACACATCTCTGGAGATATCTGACATCCATTTTAATGTCAGCACATAGTATATATATGTATGGCCACAATATTTAATTTTGGGGGGACTCTGATTTGTCAATCCCCTGTTCACTGTAGCATCATAATACATTGCCTTATTCAGATCTTGTTCATTCTGGTCTTTTTCTTCAATATTATCACCAAAATTACTATAAAATAAATATTTTGCACAAATTTTTTAGTACACAGGCTGAACCACTGCTATGTGGTGTCTTTTCTGCTGGACATTCAGCATTTTTTTAAATCTGGCACTTGCTGGCATTGAGTTGTGGCTTCATCTGATGCCTGATTATGTCATATGGTGACCCATAGAGGCTAGAGCAGGAGTGAGCACCACACCCCAGTGATGATGCTGGGTGTGGTGAATAAGGTACAATTTTTAGTTTTGTGCAAAAGGAGCAGTTCCAAGCCATTACACCATTCATTATTTACTAATATCTTGAATTCTTTTCACCATAGGGACTATCACTCAAGCCCACCCACCCCCCACATGTCAAATGACAATGACAACAACAATGACAATGATGATGATGATGATGACAACACTATCGTCATCATCACACACAATGCCAGATCTTCTGTATCCTGTGTGACCGAAGCAGCCAATGGTAAAATATCCCAAATAGGTCATCACACCCCAGCAAGGCTGGGGTGTGATGATAAGGTATGTATATTAACACCTACATCTCCTCTTGCACAAGTGGGGCAGCTCTCAGCTGCCCCTTTTGTGCAGCCTTATTTTTACTAATACTTTGAGCTGTCTTCATTGCAGGGACTATTTCACCCCCCCAACTGCCCCCTGCACATCAAACAATGATCAAGGCCACATCATCACTGTCAACAAAGACAATGGGGTGGTCATCTGCATGAGTACTGGTCTTATACCCCTGCATGACTGAAGAAACCAATGAGTCGCCATGAGCAAGATACCACACCCCAGCCTCGCTGGGGTGTGGTGATAAGGTATGTGTTTTATAAATGTATCCCACCTTTCGCAAAGAGGGCAGCTCTTAAGCTGCCCTTTTTGCATAGCTTTGATTCTTTACTAACTATTTGGACTTGTTTCATTACAAGGTCTCTCTCTGCTCCCTGCCCTCCTCGCATGCTTCAACCGATGGTATGGATGCTGACAAGTGATGATCCCATCATCATTGTGGGCAATGCAGGTCATATGACCCTGCACAATGAAAGAAACCAGTGATAAAGCCCCCAAAACAGGAAACAACACCCCAGCTTTGCTGGGGTGTGGTAATGAGGTAAGTTTATTCATCCTTGTCTTGTGCAAAAAGGGCGGCTTCAGGCTGCCCTTTTTATGCCACTTTAATCACATACTAATAATTCATTTTCACTTCAGGGACTATCACTCCTAACTGTACCCTCCACCCCCACTTCACATCATAATGACAATGATGGGAATTCCATTGTTGTCATTGCGAATGACTGTGGGTCTTATGACCCCATACAGCCAAAGATCCTGAAGATCCAAACTGCCCACACAATCAGCAGGACACCACACCCCAGCATTGCTGGGGTGTGGTGGTAAGGTAAGTTTCTTCATTCTTACCTCTCCTTTAGCACAAACAGGGCTGCTTTAAGCTGCCCTTTTTGTGCTACTTTAATTTAGGAAGACCCCTACAAAATTGCAAATAACAGAGGAACCAGGGCACCCATCCACACAAAAATTTGTGTGCATGGGCTCCTAGGTTCTCTCCAGCATATTTCCACTTCAGGTCATGTGCCCTATGCCTGTAGGCACCAGTGTTGGAGGGATAAATCCCTACACCATAGAATCCCCATCTGAGGCCAATTTTCCAAATAAATGAATCAATTCTTATGTCAATCCAATCCTCAATTTTCACACCCTTCATTCATTGGAGAAACAATCTGAATTCTACATGTCTGAAACCCACCATTCCATGTCATTCCTTTGCCTTAAGGGTGAAGAGTTGTGATTATGTAATGACACAGACTGTGCCTGGCCTTCATTCTGGACCTGCAGACCCATCACATGATTCAAAAAGGGATTATGTCACTCTAAAGGAGTATCTTTCGAATTTCTCTGTCAGTTTTAATCGGAACAGCTTGAAACGACTGCGCCCAGAAAGATAAGAATCGTACCTATCTAACGGTACCAAAAATGTGACGAACGGATCACAAATGTGGTCCCTGTAACAATATCTTTTCATGATTCATACTCTGAGGAGTATTTCTTGATTTTTGAAGCCAATTCTTATCGGATTCGTTTGTGAGTACTACTCCCTGAAAGCTGTTAAAAATGCGCATCGAACAGTACCAAGGGAAAAATGAACAGACACGAACTCCATTTTTCACAAGACAACCCCTTCCTCATGACTCCCCCCTCGCTCCACCAACACAAATGACAAATTGGTTCTGGCCCTCTTAATTCCGATGCAAAGGGCACTCAGGGTGACCTATTCCACCATTCCTTAAGGGAATCTATCCAGTTTCAAGGGAGGAATGCCTTGTAAAGTGTTTTTTTGTCTCTTTTTCACTTGATTCTTGAATATCTCCATCAGTTTTGAAGCTTTTAGCTTCATTTCTTTTTCATTATGCTTCCCTTATCTCCACTTTTCTTCTGGAATTTTGAATTGTGGTCTGGAATGTATATAAAGGAGAGGGAGCATGTAAATAGTTGGTTTTTCCCCCTATCACAGTCTGAGGCACTGAAGTATTGCTGCTGTTTGGAGGAGATTTCCCACTTGTCAAGACTGTGTACAGCCACATTAAGACTGAATAGTCAAGAGGACAACTTCAGGGTGTGGCCTTGACATCTTTATTTTGTGACACTGATCTATTCCCTTGAGCAACCACTGTTCATTGGGATTTTCTATTATCCAAAAAGACCTTCATTTCCCTGGACCTGAATATTTGAATTGTCCCCATGGCTCCCTTCTTTTATCCTCTCCTCAATGATGTGGACAGTAGTTGGATTGGTTTATAACCATCCTGCTTACAAATTGGTGGTCCTTACAGGGGGCCAGCCACAAGAATATCAATTCAGATTTTTCATTGACAATGAACATGTACTACAAACAATTACATGAAAATGTCTATGACAATGTACACCCATATGCCTGGGCCATGTTCCAGAGACGCCCCTCAATTCAAAGGGAAATGGATTTTATGATTCCTTGCAGAATATGAGTTCTGTGCCACTGTGGCTGGCCTCAGTTCTACTCAAACTATACAACAAATCACCTGTTACTGTGATACAAAATTCAAATGATTTATCGAGTCTTTGGATGAATATTACAAAGACAATTGGGACCTTTTAAGTCCTGCCTTCTTGAATTTTACCCCTCAGAAGAGGAAAGGCCTTACTACAGACCCAATCATTTGCTCAAGTTCGTACAGAAAGATCGAACACTCTCATCTGTTGAGGTATTTGATGAGTACTTCCATGAGTTCATGGTTATCACCAAATCTCTTGAGGATCACAAAGCCTTGTCCAAGATGGACAAACATGATTATTTTTGGCAAGGTATTAAGCCTCCTTCATTCCATGAAGAGATTGCAATTGTCATGCAGAACTCAAAGTGATGGACAGATTTGACAAGTCCTCCGCCAATGAATGAGGTAACACACACAGTCAAATTGCACTTCAAATGAGACCTTTACTGAGTCCCTGACAACAATGATGACAAGGAACTGGATGTTCACAAAGATGAGGTTTCGTTGGATTCCTCAAAGGAAGAGGAAACTTCCTCTATGCTTGATTCAGATATGGAGGAGGAACCAAGATGTCCTAGATCCAAAAGGCATCATATCAAACACAAGACAAAACAGAAAAAGGAAGAGTCTATGACGAAACCTTTGCAGGTTAAGCCACAAGACACACCCGTCCCTGTTAAATTGAGTATGGATGATCTTGTCGAAAAGATCAGGTGTTTAATGATTGCAATAAGCCAGTATGAGGCTGAAAGGATTGGAAAACAGCCTGTAAACACCACCTCTGCAATACGATGTTTTATGTGTGGAGAATATGGCCACTTACTCAAAGAATGCCTTGAGACAAAGGCCCTTATCATGAAGAAGGTCTTGAAGATGTCAAATGACAGCCGGCTTGTTCAAGCTGATGGATTGAGTTTGCCTTGCGGTGATCTTGATGACGGTGGTATTGCACGAGTCCTGTGCAATCAGATGTCTCATGCCTCGAATGTCGAAACTGAGTACCTACACAGTTTTGACCTGTTCAATCAGGAGGTTACATTCCCTGAAGAACAATGGAAAGCATGTACAAAGAAGATGGTTGAGCCCTATGACACAGGAATTGAAAGGACACATGATGGAATGTCTGAATCATGTGTATGTTGAGCTGCCCCAGCAAGCACCAGCTAGCCAGCCAGCTGTGATCTTGAAGCACGAGACCCCAACTCCCAAGTCTGTTGTAGTGTTGCCAGATGAGGTTGTTGAAATCCACGATGAGAACCTGGATAGTCCACAGGTCCACAAGCCGATTGCCAGAACCGAAGACTTGTTGATGTCTGACATTGAATCCAAGATGGCATTAGAAGACATGATTTCATGAAACAAGAAACCTGCTTATCAGTGTGCAAGCAAACCTCAAGAGACCGACTTGTGCGAGTTCACTATGACCAAGGAAATTACTGTCGATCCTGTCAATGCATTCAGATTTCTGCTTTGATCAGGCAAGAGATTATGGACAGCCTTGAAGACTCAGTGAGTTCCTGCTAGTCCAGAGGTCACACATGCAAGGAGTGATGATATCTCAATTAACTCAGCTGAATATGGAACCAATCCCATGGATTTGAAAAAGCAACTTCAGAGGCACCAATTAATCAATCGTCTGCCAAAGACAATTATGCACAATGTTGTTGACTTGGATGATGAATCAAGTGACGATCATGAAAATGCTCTTACACATGCCAGTGGTTTTGCTTTGAATATCAACAATCAAGCAGATAACTTCAATAGACAACAACTTGAAATTGAACACAAGCAATGATCTAATATTCAAGAAACTGACTACACTCTTCACTGCTCCTTTTTGATGATGGCCACAACAAAACTTCAAGCTTCACATTGTTTTATTTCGTCTCCAGGATTTGTTGAGATGTGACGGGTATCCCATTTGATATTTCTCTTCCCTGATTCACACATTTGTTATTGGCCCCTATTTCCCTTTTTTGGTTAGCACCATGTATGGCATCTGGTGATCTCGGACCGGATGCCCTTTATATACCTTGGAGCTCTGGAGGCAGTCCCTTAGTTTGACTCCTCCAAACTCCAGGTATGTCTCTTTTCTTGTCACTCATGTAGATATCTTCATTCCTAGTTTGACTCCTCCGAACTCCAGATATCACCCTTTGTGTGATCCAGCTCTAGGCACTTCTCAGGTTATGGGCCCATCCCTCTCACCTCGGTCAGCCACTTGGGCTGACCTCAAAAGGAGTACCATTTGAGGTCATTTCACTGGCCTAACGAGGGCTAATTTTCTTTGATGTCAATTGACAATCATCAAATTTGACCTTAGTGATTTGTCCAAAATCAATATTACATAGAGCGATACTGTTAAGGGTTGTTCCTAGTACAGGGGAGTGATTATGTAATCAGGCCGAGTAGGAATGGGAAGCCCTTAATATATCTGACAAGGGGATTCGTGAAGTGAATGATTACGTAATGTCGCAGAAGACAAGAACACAGAGATCAAGGCAAAAGAACTGAATTCCCAAGAGACTTGAGACAAGAGAGAAGGGATGAAGAGAAAGTCAGGTACAGACATATATTCTCGATCTTTCTAAGGAGCTAGAGTACTGGAGATAGCTACTTATATAGAGATCAAGGACAATAAGGGAGGAAATACAATAAGGTGAGGGGGATGAGGTCACGTGATGGGGTTATGTAAGAGGTTGCGAGTACGACTCATAACAGATACCTTATCTCTAAATTATAGTGTCGATTATAAGGCCATAGTTAAAAATGATTATTTATTAAGGTTGCTCTAATCATGTACTTAACAAAATCTACCAAACAAAATCTATGGAACAAAATTAAACAAAAAGGAAATTAAGGGTGGACTGGATGAGAGCAACATGCTCATAAGAGCCCAGCAGGAGTGCCCAGTAGTAGATCCTGATTCTCGAAAATATCCAGGCCTGGGAACTGCGAGAAATCAACGTCAACATTGGACATTGGAAAGTCATTTATGTCCATAGGCATAAATTCGAAGGTTGAATGATACATAGATGACACCACCGAGGTCACATCAACATCAGCCATTGGGGGGCCCATAGTGCCAACTCCAAACACGGGCAATGGGGATGGTGGAGTAGAGGTAGATGACAATGCTGGGCCTATTGAGTGAGTGGACATGGCCTGAGGGCCCTCATCTTCATCTTCTATGATCAGATTTGAGACCACCTTCTTCCTCTTTGCCCCCCTTCTAGTTCCACTCCCATCTGCAACCTCATTTTTCCTCCTCCTCTTGGGGTTTGGCCTAGTAGTCCCATCAGCCCCATCATCTGGATTTGGATCCCCCGAAGTTCCACCTTGCTCAGATGGAACAGACCCATCTTTAGCTGATGGTTTCTTCTTAGCAACCTCGCCCTCCCAATCTGCGACACGTAATGTCAAGTCATCACTATTATGGACAAGCATCGTTGTCGGCTGTAGAGCCTGATCTTCTGGTGGTTCAAGCCGTTTCACAGTGAGACGTTTGTTATCATCCACAGTGAACAGTCGGTTCCACAGGTTGGTCCAGTGCTCCGTTCGTACAGAAGAGACAGTAAATCCAAGCATATCAGGGAACTCTCGGGTCGCAGGCCAGTTTTTGATCCATAGGTGGTGTCGTATAAGGAATGCAGGGGTCATGCCCCAAGGAAACTTCGATCCAACAGTTGCTCCGCTACATTCCTCAAAAAGCCGTGTGAGCTCAGCTGTACACACAGTCCGCTTGGCATGCATGTCAGGGGGCATCTGCTTTGGGGCTTGTGTTGGCCGTATTCCCATTAGCCCCTCTGTGGCAATGATGTACAAATGAATTTTCGGTAGAAGCGATGTTTGGACTGGTAATTCTGCTTTACACCATTTTTGCATGGCACTCATCCCACACACCATTGTGTTATGTTTGGATGCAGCAACGTCTGGATTCCCAGATATGATGATGTACATAATGTGCATATTGAGCTTGGCACCCCATTTAATATCATCGGACCATCTCTTGTTCAGGCTCTTCATCTGGCTCCCTAACTCAGCTGCATTCAATGAGATCTTCTGGGCAGTCACAACTTTGTGTTTCATGTGCTCTGCTACCAGCTCCTTCACCTTTCGTTTCCATGCCTCAGATTGTGACCCCCCATGTTCGGAAATGAGGGCAAGATACGTTGGCTTGATCACCTCTGCCACATATTCATGATGTGGTCCTGGAAAGGCCGTGAATGTTAGAAAGATGTCTGGAGTGAAGAGAGATAATGTATTACTTACAAGTTGCCTTCTCAGGATCTTCAGGAAATGCATTCTGGTATGCATTCCATGCATTGCCACCAGCCCGCCGCTCCTTAGTGGCAATGACCAAATTCGCAATCCGCATCATGGCATCAAGAGGATGTTCCCAGGCCTTCGCACGATGCCTAAGACCCGCCATCAGGTCATTGGCGAGACCCTTGACCTCTAGCACTTGTTCCCGGGTGAAGTGACCCCCTGTCACCATGGAGGACACAACCTCCTTGTCCAGATCATCGTCATCATCATCATTATCACCATTAATGAGATTATTGACATCCTCTTGATCTGCCACAGGATCATTGCTGTCGGACTCATACCCATCGTCCGACAAAAACAATGGATGCTCAGGGGCATTTATTTCATCCTCTAGAGCTCCATCATCAACCATGGGAAAATGAGCTGGGGATGAAGATGTTGCAACAATTGGGGAGGGCGATTTAGTTTGTGTGAGAGCGCGAGAAAACATGGGTGGTGGGGGACTGGAAGCATGAGATGATAGTGGAATAGGGACCAGAGGTGAAGGATGACGAGAAGCTTGGCTTTTCGTGCCTTGTTGTGTAACTTCATCTAGATGCTTTGCACCACTAGGGGGGCCAGTATGCTCCTTGAAGGCAGCTTGGCGAGGGTGAGACCTTAGTTCTAGCTTGACAACGGCACGGTTAACACAGGGCGGAAGGGGCAGCTGCTCTGACGAGTCAGCTGTGTGTTGAGATTTATTGGACCCAGGGCCTCTAGGTTTCTTGTAGGTTTTCGAGTTTCCCATGCTTAGGAGAACAGAGCGAGGGTAGGGAGGTTGACTAAGTGAGTTCCCTGAACAATCAACCTGTGTTCTTATTACTTGAGGGGGAGCGAAAGCAAAGAACACAAAAAAGTATGTTCCAGACAATCAACTCGTAGTCCTGGTGCTTGAGATAGAGTGAAAGTGAGCAACGCAGAAGTGCGCCCCAGACAATCAACTCTTGTTTTGTCCCTTGTACTTGTAATGGAGTAAAAGCTGAGAACACACTGGAGTGTGTTCCTAGGCGATCAACTCCCTGCTTATTAAGAAAGCAGATTTGAGAACGCAATGCAGGCCAACTGAAAAGCCCTCTCCAAAGCAGGTATGAAAAACAAATGCAACAGCACACGTTTGCTGTCTCAAAGCCAGCTGGTCATGGTGTGGTTGCGGTTCAGTGAGGAAACTGCCGACTATGGAAGCAAAAACGAACTCAACACCAACATGTCGGTCTAAACAAGTAATTCATTAGGCATATGTTGAAGTAAAGATGGATACATAACTGAACAGTTGAGCTGTTACAATTATTTTTCACATCACAGGTAAGTAGCCATGCAGAGGAAAGGGGTGCTTGTGAGATAGTGAGAATGAGGGAAAAAGTCACCCTTCTAGATTACACATTTCAAGTCCCAGCTCGACACTCTCCTCTCACTTGAAGGTCATTGTTCCACTGGCAGAGCCAAAACATATATCGAGCCATGGAATACCTTCATAGAATAGAGATAGCGAGGGTGAGGGTGACACCATCAGCAGAGTCAGAATGGCACTAGTGCATGCAAAGCTGTCATACATAAGGACAGTGTGGGCACAAGTCCAGATCGATATCCATTGGTGTAAAGTTCGTAAATAGGGATAGTGTGGGTGACTCCGTCATTGGAGTTCAGCACGACACCAATCAGTGCAAAATCTCCACATCTGTGGCCCAAATAGGCTCGAGATCATTGTTAAACCGGGTCTTCTGGTCTCCATAAGTCAAGGACTTAAAGAGAACGCATTGCGATGAGAAGGCGCAATAAACTGATGCAACATGAGAGGAGGGGCTGGAGGATGGGAGAGCAGAAGAGAGCAATAGTCAGACTGACCTGAACGCGGTTCCGTAGGCAGCGTCACCATAGGCTGATGCAAGAAGGGCCTGCAGGGCGTGAAGACCGTGTCCAGTTGGAGGTTGGGGCGCATTGCTGTAGCATTGTCAGGGCCCACGCTGCGACGAGAGCACCAAACAAATATAAACGAACGGAAGTCGCGACTAGGTCCGGCGTAAAGTCCGGCTTCAGTCCCGAAGGGAATCCGGGCACAGGCTGAGATAAGAGAGAGGCGGAGGAATACAGAGGAGAGCTCCAGCCAGCGCCGGAAGGTCTAGGCGGAGGTGAGTACGCGGGTCTTAAGCTCGAGGAGAGCTGGCCAAACTCGGAACCTGTGAGTCCCGGGTAATAGTGGAAATCCCTGAGTTTTTTATAGAAGACATAAGGAAGTAAAGGACAACCTGTAGTCCGGGGTAAATACGCCGGAAATCCTGAGGAGACCAAAGCTGAGGCCTCTGGCTTCGCCCCCGTACATTATACAGGAGATATACTACGAGGGGAGTATCATAAGGGGGTAGGGTGGGTTACAAGGAGGGTGGAACAGGAACAGGGGACGGCCAGGAACAGGACAGGGTTTTGTACTAGCGTGGGGTAACTCGGAATCAAAGAAATGAAGAGAATAGAACGTGACAGAATGAACTCGGAAAGCAAAGAACAAAGGAAAACCAACAAGAAGAAATAACTGACGGGCCCGAAGCACCCGGGACAAATCGGAAGCAAACCGGAGTTTCCGGAAGAAGTAAGCGATGAACCTGAAAGCATAGGCCCCTGCTGGATACCGACAGACCCTCAGTGATCTCAAAGTTGCATCGAGTCATCATACAACATAATGCATCTGGCCTTGCCCATGAGAATGAGAATGATGCAGGAGGCTCCTGCTCCGGTCTTCGTGATTGGTCACAGCCATACCCCTCATCTGGTCGCCGCGTTCATGCTCTCGTCACGCGGATCTCACTCATCCCGATCACACATCCTGGTCTTGGCCGTTCTTGCTCATCCCAATCACTCGTTCCGGTCTCCCCATTCTTGCTCATCCCGATCACGTCGTTCCACTCACACGTTCTTGTTCATCATGGGTCATGTCATCATGGTCATAGTCATTCCATTCATCGGCGTTCCCGCTCATCCTGTCACGTTCCATCGATCAGAGGGTGGTATTTAGTCTGCTTCGCAAACACCAGATCCTTCAATCTCTTTTGACTTACTGGCAAAGTTCGGAGCACTATATTCGCAACTGCTGAAGTACGCCAAGGTTCGAGCCATAATGGCAAAGGCCTCAGTAGGAAAGGCCTCCTGTCATCTAGTGCAACGGACTCCAACATCCGAGCTCTCAGAGAGCTCGACGACTGCAGTTCCATGCGCAGGGGGTGCGGCAGAGGATGGGGCTCTTGGGGAGGTGGGATTGCCAGTGGGATAGGGGGCAGAGGGAACGTGGGGCCCACGACAGGGCTCCTTGGTGTTCGGTGGAGAGGGGGGAACTTTCAGCGGAGTAGAGCATGGGGAAGTGGCGAGGGAACAACAGAGGCAGCAGGAACAAACAGAGGCAGAGAACAACAGAGGCAGAGGACAGCAGAGGCAAGAGGACACAACAGAGGAACAGCAGAGAGGCGAACAGCAGGCAGGCAGAGCGGGAACAGACAGAGGCAGAGCGGAGATCAGGAGGGCAGAGGGAAACAGCAGAGGCAGAAGTGACGGCCAATAGAGACACGGGGCAGGGGTAGGGCAGACTGTTGAAGCCACGATGGCGGGGCGGGAGGCCCTTAATTCGGGGCCACAATCATGAAATGGTCTGAGAAGATAAATGAATCAGAAGGAGTTTTGTAGTCCTTCTGAGCATGTGTGGACTTGTTTTTCCTTTAGCAATCTCTCCCAGAGAGCTACTTTCTGCCAGTCAGCAGCTTGTGGCCCCTTCCGATGTCGCCTGCCATATACTGGGCAGCATCCAAATACATGCCCTGGGCTTCTGCAAAGCGCTTTTGCAATTGCCACTTCCTCTTTCTTTCCTCATTTTCGCACGCACTGCCTGAAAGTAAGTGGTCGGTTCTGCGGACACTGAACATTCCAACAGCCTCCCTGAAACAATGCATTTCACCAGGGGCAGCGCAAATTGAGGCTGATCTTTCGTGCTGTCTGGCTGGCTCCCCCATTACCGCGGTCTCCCCATATCATCCTCCGATCTTCTTCTTCATGTCGAATCCGAATGTATGGATCATCCATGTTGATCTCTGTTGGTGCCAAGAGTGGCGAGGCAAACATCAACTGAGATGATCACGCATCACCATATCTCTCAGGGGCTGGAGGGGCAGAAGTAGGTGGGAGAAATGACCGGAGTGACGGCTCTCGTT